>PQVD01000720.1:21679-50565 GCA_003012265.1 Setaria equina | reverse complement strand
TTTTTTTTTTTTTAATATGCAACATTATAAGAAAAATTGCAATTTTATGCTCTTGCACACATAATTCCTTAATTTATTTTCTAGAATAGAAAAGCTAAATATCAACAATTTGAAGTTAAAAATTTAAGCTACCATTAGGATGCACAATATTAAAAACAATAAGAACATTTGAAGCTGTGTAATCTATCGTAATTCTTTAATTTTAATTTTCAGTATGCCCTGGAAAGGAAGATCAAACCATACGTTAAGTTTAGAAAAACAGTTGGTTTAAACAAGAAGACCTGAAATTAAAAACCTGTTTTGCAGTGACATCCACTTTTGCATTGTTCAAGCATACATGGAATCGATGTTTTTGAAAAACAGGACGGTTGGCACTGATCAAGACATTCGACAAATTTTTCATTTTCGGTGCAGATTACCTTTGCGGTAGTAGAGACCGATGATGAAAGAGGTTGTGCTGTTGTCGAGAATGGTACTCCTGCAAGATCATTTTAAACACTTTGACTCAAATTTCTTCATTTCTCTGGTTCTCTACTCTTTCTTCATCAAAATGAACTGCTTTGCATACAAAACTTTCTTATTCGATTGATGTTCGGAAAAGGTAAATTGGTTGTTTATCATGAAACAGAAACTTCCAGCAAATAATTTCAACAAACAGATGACAAAGTGGATAGAACTGGCAGTTGGAGGGATATTTTTTCAGAGTGAATACAAAAAATTGAACGTTACCGAGGATGGATGTGATACTCGAGGAACAAGCCCACTCGCCAGTTAAAACCGGACAACATTTCTGTGAATCCGAGCAATCACCGTCACAGTAGCAAAGCTTCGATATCGAATTCAGAGGGACCGGTTCTTCTGGGCATTGTCCATGTTTCCTCCACAAACATTTACTTCTCATTTCGTTATGTATAATTCGGGATTGCTGTGTTGGCTCCGAAACTTTAGACAGTATAAAGATAGGCTGGCCTTCTTGTTTCGAACTTGTCCAATTCTTTTGCTTTCGACCCATTTTACCTTCTTCCCAAGCGTTTTCGTGGACTTTTCGCTTATCTTCATCAATCCGTCTCATTGCCAACCGCAGTGCTTCGCATGCAGCGTTCAAGTCAGCCGTTTTTGGTTTCAGTGAACCGATGATTCGGCCAAATGATGAAACGCACCAGCAGTCTTCAGTTCCAGTACGGCACTGTACAGCACGATAATATTTTCCGGTAGGGTCGCATTGAGGAATATGCACACCGACAACGTTATTAGTTGGCAAGTCGTTCAATACTTGACGTCGACGCTGTGAACATACTGTAACAAGCTGATTAGCCTAATGAAAAAATTTTTACAAAAAATATTCTGGACTTAGTGTCTAAATGTCGAATGATGAAAGAAAGAATTTCATATTTGCTTATTTCAACAATTTACTGATGCTTTCTTGCAGATTCGCCACATTTCTCAGTGTTTCGATATATCTTTCCCGTCTTCAAACAACAATAACAGAGGTGCTCATCAACCTGAACAACATTTCCCTTCCGCACAAATTTCATCACCAAATATGCAATCCGAGTCAACAGAACATTGTCGAAGACGGGGACTTCCATCTGGACATATTCCAGTCTTTTCGGAATCGTATTTGAGAGGTAGAATACCAACGAACTCTGTAAAAAAATGTCTCTAAACCACACCGTAGCAGTGGAAAATAGAAATAACTTAACAAAATTTTTTCATAATTATTACACATAAAATGGCTCTACCAGCAAAATAAGTTTCGAAGTTCCATTCTTCCTGAAGCCTCTTGAATCACGTGGAATATCACGAATTTAGCTTCACTCATTACTACATCTATTTCTCAATTAGAAAAATTCTAAAACGACTCTAACCAGCTACCATAGCTATTTCAATGATTCTAATTTTTACTCAAATCAAATAGTAAGATAAGATCAGAAATGAGAAGTACCAAAATCATCATTCGATGATGGTGGATCAGGCTTGCTAAGTGTAGTTGCAGGACAGCAGAAACCTTGTACGGTACAGATTTCATCAGCGAAGCAATCATGTCGAGCACGACATTTGTAATACGAGAACCGATTATCACCGCAATTGATACATGTCCCTTGTGTCTCACAAATCCCTGAAAATTCCGCTACTAGTAAATTATTGTTTGCTAAGTGTCAATGAACTTTTCGAATATAATTTTAAATAAAAGTTTCATCCTAACTTTATTCGTTCTTTGAAGAGAATCTCAATATCCCTAAAATCATCCTTACACGTCGTTATTATCACTACCGTCTTCTAAAACTGACATTTTGTTATTTTTATGAGCTAAAAACCACAATTTCCAATGAAGTTTGAATCAAAATTACAAAAAACTCTTACTTTGAAATCTTTGAGCTCTAATGGAGTTTACAGATATAATGAGAAGAAATAATGATGTTGCTGTACGGCTCTTCATAAGTAACGTCCAATGATATGAGTATAGTGCCCTAAAGAAATTATATAATTACATGAAATTTCTATAAAAGTCATAAGAATGGATGTGAAAGGAAGGTCGGTAATGAGGTTGTAAATGGGAAAAGGAAAAGGAAGATCGGCAATTATGAAGCAGTTTCATTCATGTACGGGAGGATAAAAACCCTTCCTGTACCTTTTCGGTTCTTCAGCAAAAAATTTCATTTTTTCGTTTCTTTACTCGTTTATCAATCTCCTGCACCAGTAGTTTCCAACAGTTATCAGAGAAAAAAACAAGACAATCAACTAATGCTAAATTGCTCAAATGAAGAGATCATAATATTAGCCCCTAAAGAATATAACTAGGTTGCTTAATTACAATTTCCAAATAAAAAAAGTTACGATAAATTTAAACACACCTCTATCAGTTGTTTATCTAATTTGTTTGATAAATTAAAGATTTAGAATATTATAAGTAAAAACATAAAGCTGGAAAAAATTTAAAGCAATAATCTGATAATCATTTGTGATCACTATCAGATTATCATTTTAAATTTTTTCTAGCTTTTGCAATAATGAAACATTTTTCTTGGAATTAATGACTGGTCTAATTAATGCAGAACCAATTTATCGTCAATTAGAACAAGATTTCCGTTTTACTTCATACATGCTCTTGCTTCATTTTTTTTGTTTTTCGAGATTTCATTGGAAAAAGCCGAAAAATTCCATACTTAATTTCAATGGCAAGGTAGCTGCAACATTTAAACTTTCTGCAAAATCAAAGATAAAGATCTTAGTTCAAAGCTGTAGCATCAATTAAATGATGAGGGGAAAAAAGAACGAAATAGTGCTATTATTTAGCAGTATTTGTTGCATTTATAAAATATCTGGATAAACCAATCAATAAAACGATGTATAAAGAGATAGTTCATTCTCGGGATGGAAGGAAAGAATGGGTGAGTTTACTCCCGAGATAGAAGAATAATCCCCAAAATCGGATTGAGGTCAATAAATTTGTCCTATAATATTAAAACCTCTCGTCGCCGCTCTACAACATAGCCTATAATCCATCTTCAGCTGCCTTTTCTCTTTACAACGATTCTATTTTGTGCAGTAAAATTTGGTGAAATAATTTCGGTTCAGTTATTATATATATTAATATCCGATCGTATGACAATGAACGTTTAAAAGGTTTTTCAGAAAATTAGCTATAACTACTTAAATGTGATATTTTTCGATGAAATATGTCATTTTTTCATTCTTTTAAATTTCAGAACCACTTGTATTTCATAGGTGCAGCAATAAACACACTCTTGAAAAACGGTGGAAACTGTCAATTATTAACTGCGCAAAAATTGCAATTCTTAAACTCCAGATAGTTTCTTATTTAATTTCTTGTATCATCATAAGTTTAAGTCAGCGAATCTTCAAGCACAAACTGAAGAAATTTATCAGTGAGGTCGACCAAGATATCAATTATCATACCTTGACTAGAATGAACAAGGTTTTAATTTGGGAGAATAAAGTAAATTATGCTTATAAAGACATTGTTTGGAAATGCTAAAACATAAATTCAAGAAGAAAGGAACTGAAAATGAATTGGCCACTTTTAGATTTATAAAATTGTTTGATCAGCTTGAAAGATAAAAAGTTCTTCTTCATGTTTGTACTTTTAAATTCTTATCTTTCAATTCTAGTTTTTGATTCGGTGCAAAACGTACAATTGATATCCTTCTTTACCATCCTGTCAATAATTACAAATAAGCCAACCTTCTGATTTGTTTGATACTTCTATAATCATTTGTCATGATATTAGTCAATTGGTTATTAACTTTGCTCACCTTGATTTTAATACTATTACAAAATTATTAATATAGTTATTTTTACTGCACCATTTATCTTAGCATCACTAATATTCTATTTTCTAAAATTAGTTTAGCTTCGCGTAGCGGAAGCTTAAAAAAAACCTGTTGTTGTGGATATTAAGAAAGATTTGGAAAAAAATTTGCTTCGAAATTTGAAATTTTTCGATGCTGATTGCTGAACAATAGTTTAAGCCCGCCTTTCCAGCTTTTAAACTTTCGAATCAGCTTGGGATTGACAAGGAAGAAGATCCATAGGATCAACAAGAAACAACAGTTATTCTGTTATTCCGATATCTTTATCATTAAATAGTCTTTTTACTTAATATCGTTTTTTCTCGAAACATTTTTAATATTTCTGCAGAAAAATTCAGAAAAACAAACCTTAAAAAAAGCTGCAATTAATTATGCATGATGGGAAACAAAAGAATTGTTTTAATATCTGAAAGGGAGGTTTATGAAATTGCTTAACAGCTGACGCAATGTGTATATCTTCATGGTAAAATGTATTAAGAAACGGAAGTGATAATGATAATTAGGGATTTGTAAAGAAGACAGAAGTAAGCTTGAGCTTTTCATACAACTCCACTTCACTTCTTTCAGTCATCCTTCTTGCTTGCTAATGTTCTTGATTGATTAGATTAATTTTAAAACAATTGTTTGAACTACTCTGCCCGTTCGCTAAATCTCATTCCGTGTCTTTTTACCACTTAACTTCTTCCTCTATCCAATCACTGGATTTGTTTAGAACTTCTTAAAATAGGTTTGTTATTCTGTCAATAATGCTTCCAACCTTGTGAGTTTACTTAAACCTTATTACTTACTAAAAGTTAAAAAAATTTAGAAAAAAATTAATTGAACTTTTCCATAGAACACACTTTTGTAGGAGTGTGTTTGTTGCTGATTTGCTTGACCTGAGAAATGTTTACATCCATCAATCTAATTGACTTCAATAGGAAGTCGCTAGCAAAA
Source organism: Setaria equina (assembly GCA_003012265.1). Classification (NCBI taxonomy): domain Eukaryota; kingdom Metazoa; phylum Nematoda; class Chromadorea; order Rhabditida; family Setariidae; genus Setaria; species Setaria equina. The sequence continues at coordinate 45,295 of PQVD01000720.1, read as the reverse complement.
GAAATACGTGAAGTCAGATTCCATCTAAAAATTCTGGGAACTCGTAGAGTAGCAGATTTCTTACAGAATTCAAAAAATGTGTTGGGATTGTTTCCTTGAGAGTGATATCTAATCAGTACTTTAATTCTGGAAGTGGGATTTCATCAAATTATATCGAATTAATTTAATTCATTTTCACTCAGGTAAATGAAGTCGACCACAAAAACATGACATCCGTTAATCGATAGTTATTGTCTTCTCTTTTGTTTTCCTTTCTTTGATCAAATATTTCAATTATATGTTTGTTTGGGAAGGGAACAAATGAACTTTAACGTTTTTGTGAAGCTTGCAAAACTCTTTCAGATTGCTAATTTTTTTCATTAGAACAACTGTTTATTTCTCTTCAGACTGCTATTTGTCATTTGTGTGCTTCCACTGCATAGATCATATTATTCTCGATAATAATGTAATAGTATTATGACGTTTCCTGCGTAGAAAGCATTATTACTTCTACTGGAAAAAAAAAAAAAAACGAGAAATAGCAAAATAGTTTCGAAATCTCTCGCAAATTTTCAAACAACAACTAGCAATTTACTCGAAAATTAGATTGGTTTTGAGACTTTCCCGATGCCTAATTCTGAAATGAATATATTCTCTAACGTTTCTGAATGTAGAAATGATTCTGCCGCTATTTGAATAAGGCAGTCGAAAATTTTATGAATATTCTAGATTGTATGAGTTTGGCAGAGGAACGTTCGTGAAGTAATGTATGCCGCTGCGTGAAGACTTTTCTGAAAAACTGGTTGGTAATTATCAGGTAAATATCTTATAAAATTAACTTCATCAGGTTAAACTCTCGATATCGACAATTGACAAGAAAAGTTAGATACTTTTTTGGAGACTTTCCATGTTCTGTTAATGAATTGCTATAAAGTGACTGAAAGAAAAAGATTAGAAATACTAAGTGAACTATTGGTAGAGATGTTTCAACAGAACCAAAAAAGAATTTTAATGATAGTGGAATTGTTAGAAAAAACTTCCAGAGCTTCTCACTGTGATTTAATTTCAGTTAATGAATAAAGCAATCAAAACATCAGGGAAATGGCAAATTTCATCAAAAAAATAGTTGATCGAGCTAGATCTCGATCGAAATCCCCAGTGAAATATCAGAAGAATTATGACCAGTGGAACCATCTGCAGAATTCGCAGCAGTCTTCTCCTTATGGATCACCAACAGGAGCATATAACTATTTCATGCATTCGACGCATGATCCTCACTTGCAGAAATTTCATGCAAGTGCTCAATTTGTTGAAACGAAAATCATACAATTAGCATGATGCTAATTAAGCAATGAAATTTGAACAATTTTCGACTCTTGAAAAAAAGTTTTCACAAGGAGAACTGAAAGGGAGATTTTCCTTCCAGAGAATCAAATGACTATGCTGAAATTAACTTTTCTATTTGCAAAGAAAATGCATTGAGAGGAGGAAACGCATGATTAATTTTTTCAGTCACGAAATTAAAGGATTCTAAAGCAAGTAACTGAATCATCACTTTGAATTTTCATTATTCAGAAGATTAATTAATATTCAGTAATGAAAAGTTGTTTCATGTTGAAGGTGAATCCAATTTTGGTTTTCATTTCCTTTTCAGGAAGATTATTACTCAAACTTATCTAATTTCCGATCTTGCAAAGAGTTCACAAGTCCGATGGACATTCCTTCATCGTATACCTCGACAACTCCACACTTTTCAAGCTCAAAACCATTAACATCAATTGAGGACAGTTGTGAGGTTAGCTTTCTGCTCTTTTTAATCAGTGAAGGTTTCTTTCAATTCTTGCTCTTACCTGTCACTGAAAAAGGCGACAACAGAAGTATTTCTGGACTGTAACATAATGGGTTATTTCATGATTTGAAGTGTGAAAATTTATCAAGAAATATACAGCCATGTATGGTATGTAAATGTTGACTGAAATATGGGAAAAGCTTTTAAATACCAAAACATTCAAGGTCCGTTAACAAGCGACAAAGTTGTAAATAGTTTATCGTCTGTTTTTGCAAATCTATCGGATATAATCACAGAAGAAGTCCTGACTGGCGTGAATTGCTTAATCATTGTAGCGGATCTTGAACATCTTGGCAATTACGGAAATATTTCGATGATTTCGAGAATAATACTTCACACCACATTAATGTTTACAAGTTACTAAGCATTAAAGCATTAGTAAAGTTTCGTCCCTTGCTTATTACAGGAAGATCACCTGTGGGATGGACATTCAACTCAAATAAGTCCTCATTCAATTACACCACATCATTTGAATACGGTTCATTCTAGCAGGGAGATAATGATTCCAGTGCGATCAAGTCCTCATGTAAGTTCGACATGAACCAAACAAGTGTAAGCAAGTAGATAAATCTGAAGACTGTAATAAGGTAAAATTGAATTGAAATTTATCTCTTAAAAGAGTTCCGATTAATAAATACAGCAAAAAGTAAGTTGAAAAACAATTCTACATTTGTAATTAATTGCTTTTTGAAGTGTGAAATATTCTAGTCTAACTTCTTATTTTTGCAATCATTTCTTATTGTTTTCAAGAATTATTTCCATTCTTTCGAAGATTGAGATAACGGAAAAGCAGAATGAAACAATCGAGAAATTATCCAGCAAGGCAACTTATTCAGAACATCATTCTAATGCATCAATAGCAAACATCAAACAGAATGATTTCAATTTTAAAAAAAAGCACATTAGCCGACCTCGATCTATCAGTCCACAAAAATCATCACGAATATCAATCGAAGAAGCTTCTAAGAAAAGTCGATCAAAGTAACATTATACGTTTGTGTTTTAAGACTATTATTATTGTTATCTCAACTGTTGAAGGATGTTTGAACGATTAGGCACCAAATTTTTGCTTATTTATTATATGAGTAATAATAAAATGAATTATTCAGGTCGCCAGCAAAAAGATCACTTCAGATATCAGAAACCTTAGACTATTTATCACCACAATGTCAGTTAGGAGGATGTTCAGCTGCACTTCTTGTTCAGGTATTTTTTGTCGGATATCAGTAGTTTTTTCTGATTTTTGATACTCTGGTATAAATCCAATTGATTTATGAAATTTTTTATATGAAACGCTCAGAATTGCAATTGTAGGACACAAAATTTTTGGTTTGTAAACATCAACTTTCTTATGTCAGCGATTATTTTCGATCCTTGTTTTTGGCCAACAAATCAGTACCCACATTAGGGGCTTACCAGAATTCGTGCAAGGAATTTGCCATCGTTGTTTCATCTTTTACACATCCTCCACCTGCGATACAATTCAAGTGGTTCCTGGAGAATGCCATTCAGACTCCCATTCCTACCGATATCACAGGTATTGCAAGGATAAATATTCAATGGATTCAAGGAATATAACCAAAGACCTAAATTAGATATTGTAGTTTCACTTATTTATCTAATTAACTCTTTTTAGCAAGAATCAATCAAAAACGAAAGAAATTAACTTGATTTTACAGAAAGTATATACATATCCCTAAGAAGTTCAGAAATGAAGCTGTAAAACACTAGGGCAGGTTCCAAAGATACTACTGCATCTGAAAAAAGTTTATTGCTTTTACATTAAGATTAAATGTAATTGCAGATGATACGTTGGAGACGTGCATGAGGTTGTCAAAGCGATTTCGTGCTAAATATCTGGAGATGAAATGTGCCAGATACATCCAGGATAATGTGAGTATTGATGAACTGTTTAGCACTTACTCGAGCAGTAATTATTCTGCTCTTTATGTAATGATGCAGCTAGATAAGATTGCTTAAAGAGAATTCTCACAACACTTACAGGGCAAGTAAGGATTCATTACTTAAAGTACAAAAAATTGCATTTTTTCAATATGGTTAATTTTGTTTTCTATCAGACGAGTGGCATTCTTGTGCAAACCAAGTGACAGATGGTGCTTGAATGTAATGTCACTAACATTAAGTTGGTAGAGCGGCACATGCTTAATTCTATATTCACAAGACATCAGTCTGGAATTGACTACAATTTTGTCAAATTTGCATATCAATCAGATCAGAAATATCGCTCCTAAAACTTCCAGGTAACTAAAAGAACACCGATGATAGCACTGTGCTGGTTGAACTGGGTGCTAAAACATAAATTCGATCAGACTACCCACGACGCCTGTCTGCCTTGTGTTGCAGCAGCTTCTGTGCAATGTTTGGAGGAACATCGGAATTTGATTTCTGAGCGCTTATTGGCTGATTTGTTGGCAGCTAAATTAAGGACTCTCTATGATCAGGTTAGCACTTTCGGCTTTTTTCCGGTAGTTCCGATTGCAGAATTCATCTCTAGTTTTCTCAAGCACTGTATAAGAGTTCTTGCATTACAGGTAGTAACGGTCTTTCAAACTATTCATAGGCTGGATCATTTTTATATGGATGTTGCTAAATGTCCAAATTGCGGCCGTCAGCATGAGCTAGGAAAAATTCGGATACAAGCTAGTCCCTGCAGGTACAACGGATTATACTTTCCCCAAAATGAGTCTATATTTCGCCGTTGTTCAGAGAAATTTTAAATGATGCAAAAATTTAAACAATTCGAAGTCAAAACTTTATATTTAATTAAAAAACAAACAGACCGATCTCTTGGAACTTATCCAAAAATCCCCACTTCTTTCCAGGAAAATTGTTGGTTGCGAACGATGTTTGAAAGACTATACCTGCAATTTAATTGGTAAAAATCATAATGATCTCCAAGCATGCTACCAGTGCGAGCACGGCTTGATAGCACTAAACGACTATACGTCTGATTGCCAATGCCAAATTCCATTATTGGCCTCCCATTTAAAGGGTTTACAGTTTCATCTTCCTAGTCATCATTAACGACTTCTCCCCTTCATTCAAATAATTGTTGCCATTTGCAAATTCTTGCGTATACTATTTTAGCAGTACTGTCTTTTCAAACAAGCGCTAATCAATCTATTTTCAAATGTTTATCCTCATACCTCCAAATTCTACTAAATTTATTTATGCTGAATCCGTGTAGTATTAAAATCGAAATAGTTTTCTGAAAAGTCAAAACTATGATTTTTCGCCAGAATCATAAAATTTTATGAGTTTTGTGTAATGGGAAGTAAAATGGACTCGGTTGGTACGGATAACTTTTGATGTAAGTATGAAATGTTCGTGGCAGTTCATCAATGATATTGAAAAAATAAAGTAATGATAGCGCAGAATGATACAACTGCTCAGTACTTTTGAACGATATTAACAAAAAAGCAATAAAAGTGACTGTTGCACGCAAAATTGCCTTCATAAACTGAGAAGCCTATCAACTCGCTGACGATGCACAGAAAAACTGAAGAAAACATCATGACCTATCAATTTGCATGCAGAACGAATTTGAATTCATTACTGGACTAAACTTTTGATTCGCAATTTATGCACTGTGTTCAGTAAGATCGCACACGTAACCTCTTCAGTACATTAAAGTCCTAACAAATATTAACAGACAATTCAGATTACTGTCTATTACCACCCAAATAAAATTAATTTGGAGACATCCAAATATGAAAGGAATTTTCTTTCTAGCTGCCTCTTCAAAACACAATATTAATCGTTCCTTCATTACTTCAGTGACTTTGTTGGAAAGTTTCAAGGAACAGAAGGAACTAATGCTTTAGAGTGAGTTTATGACATATGATTATATCCTCAGAATTTATCAAAACAGTATCACAATCCTGCTAAGATGCATATTATGAAATAATAATACTATATTACTTTATTTACAGTTTCAGTACAGTTCCTTTAAAGTAAACTGTAAGCGCTTCTCTTTTATTAATATGTTATAAGATAAACATTTCAGTTTATCAATCCCCTTAGCATTTTTATCACTTAGATGAAATTCTGATAGACCTTAATAGCAATCGGATCGTTAAGAATGCGATGATATCAGTTCAAACACCGAAAGATATCAAGAAAAATTAAGTACTCTTTTTTTCAAAATATAATTTGCCGGAAATACATCGATGTGCATTTAAAAAAAAATGCTGCGATTTATAGACCGGAAATAACCAATAACATTAATGCACAATTTTACTGAGAATATAAGATTTCACTTTGAAGCAACCTTTTAAAATAGAGATTGAATAGTTGAAAGATTCAGCATTAAATTTGCACTTTGCGAAAAACAGTCTCAATCAGATAGCAGTAGAAAATGAACAACTGTTTTATTAAATGTCTCTCGGCAATTTATTAACTGTCACCTTGGTTGGCCCTCTGATCGCTTTTCGAATATCCGCAAAAATTTTCCCTTTGAAAACTGCTTCGCTGAAGTACTTATTTGTGAATATTCTACTCTTTTTTAAACTATAAGACATCAAATTTCAGAAAACTATAAAACTTAAGTACTAACATATTAGTGAAATAAGAAACAAAAATAACCTTCTTCAATTCCCAATGTATATGCGGAATTCTGTAAATTTCTTACATATTCCATTAGTTGATCAGCACTAAATTGTCCAAGTTCTACAAGAACTATATGCAGCAAAAAAAAAAAGGAAAGAAAAACGTTTCAGAAAGCATTAACTTTACAGTACTCGAAAAAAAAAAAAAAACCTCCAAAATAATAAATACGATGAATAAAGAATTTCTGAAATTGCTTTAATGCCAGCTGCACAGTAGAGAATCCCTACCATTAACCAGTCGTACATCTTGTGTATCCAGTTCAGTTCGAAAACGACTCGATCTGAAATCACCAGCAGCTGCCTAAAAATTTTGTATTTTAACATTATTCTAATCCAACTACACCATAATAGGAAATACAAGACAAAACTTCAATTATTCCTAAAAAGCTATAATAAATGATTTAAAATTCAATACGGCAACAAATACGGTAATGGATTTCGAAAAGATATAGAAAGTGCGATGTGAATTTACCGTCTAGGATTAGGCGGATAGATCAGATGCTCGACAGTGCATGGCAAGGTTTTCAGGAGGCTTAGACCATTAATTCTAAATTAAGAGACGCTGGAGATAAATTGATAATTGGTACGGAAGCAGATAATTACAGAAAACTTACAGTTAATGTTCGGTTCATGTCCCAAGCGCCCGGTACATTCTCAGGAAAAAGTTCAGGTGATTTCCGGTGAGCGATATTTTCGGTGCAAACGAGACTCGGGTTTTTCGTTTTCTCAGTCACTGGACTATCATCCATCGCCTGAAAGCATTCTCAGGAGAGATGCTAGAATGATAACAAGTATTGATAAACGTGTTATCAATGGAAGTAGATCAAATCTTTTAAGAACACATCGAATGTGTGGAATGAAAATGAAATGAAGTAATTTTAAAAGGAAAATATAGCACTGCAAAGATACGCGAAACACAAACCATACGTGAAACCCTTGATCAGCACAATGCCAGGTCAGTTCAGTATAAACTCTATGTATGGCCTAATTTTGCGGCCCGGCCGTAAATTTTCAAAAAATTAGAGACAGTGGGTACATTTGTTTGAGGAGTAGACCGGTTGGGGAGAAGTGGTTGCAGGTGGGACTAAAATGCAAGGAGTCAGAGTCACAGAATCAGTGACTTGTCTCGAAGAAAGTAAGCTGTTCTTAGGTTCACGGAGTAACATGTCACTCAAGCGGTAAGTGATACTTTACAACAGTAATTGCGCAAAGTATCAGAAGAGACACGTACTAAATAAATATATGATAAGGTAATAAAGAAGGCTGCTCTTGTTCATTAAATATTATTAATTTCAGGAGGAGATGATATTTTCTGCAGGTACCTAAAAAAAAAGTTTCATATTTCTTCAAGTTTTCATGTCGTTCTGAATTAAGTTCTGGTCATCAAGTAGGAAAGAAAGAAGAAAACAATTTTGTAAATGAACAAAATAGAAAATCTAGAAGGAAATAAGTATCATTTTTAGAGAAACATTAGTTTGAAGTTTGTTTTGTTACTGGTTTCGAGGTTATAGAAGATACTCTGGAGAGATCACTGTCCCCATGGGAACAATTCGTTTAAAGTTTACATTAAAGGAAACAAAAAACACTTAAAGAGGATATCGGTAACATCTGATTTCTTCGTACTTTGAATGTAAAGTTGGGAATTTTTGCAAGAAAGTGTAACTTTTGAAGGTAATGTTTTGTGTGCTACCTGTGTATGGTCAAGATCTTTTGGTTTTTTTGGTCTTCCTGATCATCAAGATTATCATATCATTCATTGCAGTGGGGATTTATAACATGTATAGATTTCCTTAAAACGTTAACTTTTTACTCAAATCATTCAGAACATTTTTTTTTTTGAGAAGATAGGATAATAAATGGTATGTAAAAAAACAAGATAAGTTAACGGTATTGTGTAGGACTCTGATTTCTGTTTGGTAATGTAGCAGTGATGTGGCTACTGATCCTATTTGAAGTGAGATATTGTAAATATTTTTGCGAATTTAAAATGACCATATTTATTAAGCAATTTCAAACTATTCAAACTTTCAAATCATTTTAATGATCGGATGCATTATTAGTCCTGATGGTTGACTTATAACTTTTCGTAATGATCACTTTAAGAACGATAATATTATTCATTTAGACATATAATGATCGTTAACTTCCACTTTTATACACAGGTATTTTCCATCAGCTTCCAGATCTTATAATTTAATTTTTAAAGTGCAGCAGTCTATTTTATACTTTTTGTACCTTTGCGTAGCAGAAACTGTTTGCTAACTTGGCACGGGACTTCGATGTGAGAAGGAGAAAGGAAAGATGAAGGGCAGGTATGATAAAACTATGATAAGACTATTTGTAGGATAGAAGAAAAAATATATACCTATAATTTGAAAGAAATATTTACTGTCTGATGACTAAGAATAGAATCCAATGAAACTTTTGATCAGCTAAATACCGTTCCGCATATCTCCCAAACAGATGAGATAAAAGGAATTCCCTTGAAACCTTGCAAGGACTCTAGTGTTTAGCAAACAAAATATAAACTTTGTATGTCATCAATATCGAATGACTATTTATTGAAAATATTTTTTAAATCAAAACGAAAATAAAAATGCTAATTTTAGCCCAACTACTTCCCTCGTTGGAAAGACTCGTTTTATACTTGTTCCTATGTAAGAATATGACTAGCTATTACATGGTTTATCTTCAGCATATTGGTTTGCTACGACCCATTTCATCATTCCAAATGTTTATTCATGCTTACATTAAGAGAACGGGCTGAACTCTTATATATGTATTTGAATTTTTAGTCTTATGTTAAACTACAACACTCCTTCTTGAAATTAAACGTAACTCTTGAACTAATGCTGAGAAAAGAAAAAAAAAATAGAAATAAACAGCAGAAGGACTTATTCCAATTTAAAATAAATTTTTCCAAGAATAGTTTATCTCATTTCTTCTCCATTCTTCCTTTTATGGCTATTTTTGAAGAAAGTTTACGCTTGGATAAGATAGTGCCATTTCCCCTAATTCCATACTCCTCATGTGCTAACTTAATTATAGCTATTGCTAGCGTAAAAGAAAGAAAGAGAGAGCAGAAAGACTAAAATTTCACATTTTCACACCTTCTAGTAATTTGACACCGATCTCCCCTGAAACTTTTTCATTTTCTCCTTTCAAGTGCTCTCCCTGAGTCTCTTATTTTCAGAGTTTGTATATTTCCCACATCCACGCTTTAATATTATTGCAAAGCTTCTTTCTTTTCATTGAAAAAGTGTAAACTTTCCAGAAGCGATTTGGATTTTTAATGAATTATTATTCATTGCGCAACATCTAGAGTGGTTTTTCAACTTAATTTTCGTTCCATTTTTTGGATATCAGTTTATCAATAAAAACTTAACGAATGAAATGTTGGAATAATAATGATCAGGATTAAGTGTGTCACCTATTGATTTCGTTCATTTATCCCACTCAACAATTGTGCAGCAAATAATGGTACATTGTCAAATGTATTAGTCTTAAATTTGAAATTAGGGTAATTTCTAAGTAATATTTTGAAGTTAAAGCAGAAATCAGAGTGAAAGGTTAAAAAGCTGGAAACCCTTTCAATGATTATAAGATACTTTAGTTGTTACTTGCCTATATCAACACTTATTTACCTTCTTTTACATACTGTTCTTTTATACTAAATAAGTGATTTTTCTGCTATGTTTTAGGATTCGAATGGTGAAAACAAAACAGATTCCACTGACTGGATGACATCTATCGGCCGGGATCGTGGGAGTTCACCCGCTTTTGAGGAAGAAAAAATTGTAAGACAAATTTATAGCGCTGGACTTTCAGTCAGCTTCCTGAATTTTCTGCTGACTTTATCATGAAAATAATCCTTGACTTTTAATTATCATCTTCATAAAGATCCTAATCAGTCTAGTAGCTATTGTTTTCACTCTAATTTTATCAAATTTTTACTTCAGGATGAGATGTTATCGGCAGCTGTGGTACTATGTATCATATTGGGATGTCTTTGTATCACGCTGAATTTGTTCATAATCAATATCATAGTTCGATATCGAAGAAAATTTTTCAAGAATGTTTTTTACTTCCTGGTTTTTCATTGCTCTGTAGTGGATCTTTTACGAGGATGTTGTTTAATTGTATGGGGATTACCCTACATCGTTATCAGCAATCAAACTTCTATATACAACCGTCTCTTCATTTTAAAGGTGAAATTTCAATTATAATAAATTTCAACTTTTTGGTCATGTTCAGTTCATTTGAATAAACTGATACAAATAATGAAAATACTTGATTGATCCAAAACGGTGATTTCTTTCGAAAATTTTCAGATAAACCAAATTACCACTTTGATATTACGATCTTGCAATCTGCTTACGATTTTCAATTTACTGATATTCACTTGCAATGAATTTGCTGTGGTTCATTATCCACTTGTTTATAACCGTCGTTTCAGACTTCGTGCTGTTCTGATTTATTTATTTCTTAGGTGAACTAATTTTAAACTTTTTCTCTGTAGGAATATTTTTAGGAAAACTATTTGTTTCAAATTTTCCTATGTTTTTTATTTGTTTTGGAAAAATCGGTAGACTGGAATTTTAGAAGATTATACAAATCTCTTTTCTCTCAGCTGTCACAGAGAAAAAAAAATCAAATACTTTCACGATTTCAAAATATCATCAATTCATTCTGTCTCGATACAACTTTAGATTTCAGCGTAATCATCATATATCTCTGTTACTTTTCGATACATGCGAGAGTACTGATTTCTTTTTTATGTTAACCATGTTTTTATTGAAAAGACTTTAGAGAAATATTGCAGTTGGTTGGTAAGCTTTTTACCAGGCATTGGTTCAGTGGCATTTTCAAGTTTTTTCAAATCTGCTTATTCAATTGTTATAGTATATGATACTGATCATACTGATAATGGAACATTTTACACTAATACTATCCAGGGTAATTATGCTTTTTTTTTCACGGCAGTTGAAACATGAAAGTTTCGAAATTTTCAAACATGGCATGTGATATTATCTTTTGAGAAATTCAGAAATTCATAGAGGAAACATCATTTAATGATCGAACATTGTCATTAAAAAGAAAAATATCCGTTTCGATAATACATTCTAGTTAGAATTCTAATTCTAATTCTAATTCTAGTTGGATAAAAGTTTATTATGGAAACTATCGTTACTATATTAAGCAGTTTTCAGTCAACCTACTTCTAAAAAAAGCCCAATTTTGAAATGATTATCTGAAACTCTTTGAAATCGATTGCACACATAGATAACATTTATTGGAAAATTACACAGTACTATCTTACAGAACTAAAATAACGACTGAACTAAATGACAGTTAGACTCCAAATCCAATCATTTCTCATTCCAGATTTCTTAGATAAAATGTATTTTCAGAGGACAGAATAAGTCGTCGCGATATGGTAATGTCTATCAATATCCTCTCAATGCTAGTGACATTTTTTCTTTGTTACTTAAGCTTATTTATTGTTCTGGTAATTTTTTCAGTTTACTTCGAGATCTGAGATTTAAAATTTAAATTTCATCTGATTTAAATGTTTTCAACTTGTTTGCTCGACTTATCTTTGGTACTTTCCTATTTTGCTAGGCCATGATTATGTCAAAAATTGCCATCTTAACTTTTGTACGAAGATATCCAATTGTTGTTTGAAAGAACCGTTCTCTGGTGTCAACATAAAAGACAATGAAGTGTAATGATGCGACCTTATGAGACATTAGATCTTACAGATCACTTGGAACAGCTTGCATTTCCCTTCCTGAATTTTACTGTTAGATTGATATGAAAGAAACTTAAAAAGTCATTTACTTTTTCTCTTTAATTTATTTGAAATGGAAAGTCCAATTTAATCTATGCAACGATTTTCCCACAAGTTTATTATATTTTTCTGAAATTCATTAAAGAAAAGAAAATTTCCTTTAGTTTTGTTATGGATCAATAATGTTTACGATACGATGTCTCCGAAACGAGAATCAGTTGAATCAAGACAGGTTATCAAAAATCTTCCAAGTTGTCAGAGCGCCACTTAATTGGGAAATTTCACTTTCTTCTTTCATTTCTCCATGCCTTTCTTTTCCTTTTTCTTGATGAAATCTGAAAATCAAATCTTTAATTCTCAAAGCAATTGTGAGAAGAAGCGCATCTCCGCAGCCCTTTCCTGACAATGATGACAAGTAATTATTTGAGATCTGCTGATCAAATTTTGTTTTAAAAAGATTTTATTGCAGTAAAAAAAGTCACTATCAGGGGAAAAATCATTTGTTGTGCAGACATAAATATTTGATCGTTATTGGTACTATTCTATTTGTCTATATATTATTTTTGCTTCCTTATTCTGGAGTACAGTTGGTGACACTTCTACATATTAACGATGTTCTCGTTACACCATTTCATTTCGCTCTTATCAAGTGGAGTCTTGAAGTTAGTAGATTTATCGAAAATGAAGCTCGTTAACACTCATTTCCTTCTACCTGCATGGTTTTTGAATTAAATCAAATCTTTTTTAATTCAAAGAGTCTTTCTGCTTTTTAGCATTATCACTATTGATCTGTAGCTATATCAAATTTACAGATTCTCACCGGTACACATGCTGTGTGTCAACCGTTATGCTATTTTCGGATGGTCGAATTCCGTCGGTTAGCTTGTTCCAGCAGGAAATTCAAACAACGAAGTTTACGATATTCCAATTCGCGTTCTATGTTGCAATCAAGTAAGAATTAATGAAAGTTTGAAATAAAATAAAAATTATGTGTTTAATTGTTAAAATCTCATTTAGGCATTTTGATGAATCTTTTAGTCCTTGATTTTGCAATCTTAGGTTACTTCGATATGAAAGGATTTTCCAATAATTTATCCTTTTGCGACAAAACCAGCTCAGCTATAGTGATTTGTTTTAGAGAAAAAATTTACATCCAAAGATTCAAAAAAAAGCGAAAAGGTTTGAAGAAATTTAGAAATTTAGCTAATTTTGGCTTCAGATGATAGTTAACGATCACAACAAACTTTTTGATAAATGGATACTCACATGTCTTCGATGTTCAGTATATTTATGCCCTATTATCCAATTCAAAAATATTGCTCGAAAAGTGAATAAAAATAAAAAAGATACCAATAAACGTAAACGAAATAGATACTTGTTAAAACAGAAACTGAGCAATTTCAGTAAGCAGTCTTAGCCATTCAAAGATACCGGTGGACGAAGACAATTCTAAGAATCGCTTTCAACGAAGTCATCGGAAGGAAATGAAATCAAAAGAGATTTATACACTTTGATGATTTTCAATATTTTGCATGAATAAATGTTAACTATCCGAAGTTTAACCGTCATCACTTGATTTTCGGTGACGAAAGTGTGGTTAAAAAACCCACAGCAAATGCTCCAATCTCAGCAAAACATTCATTTTTATCATAACTCTATTGAAATGTTTATAACCAAACTTCCAGTTCAGTGAGTTACATGGATACATGGATAGATAAATCGCTTATCACAATTACAGTTATCCAAGAACTCATTCATAGTTCTCAAGAGTGATATTGTATTTTCTTACTATATGAAGTAGTACTACTATCAAAGACCGAGTATTTCGGGGAGGCAACCAGCAAAGACTTCCATCGAAGCCCTACGGATGATGGGTGATTCTCGGGTCGCTGGGCACCGTGTCGATTTATCGTTGAAGATGAACAAAATGCATTACATGAGTGGCGCAGGATGGTAGGGTGAGAAGCTAAGCTCGGCTTTCACGTGCCTTCAGCATTCACGCTCTCCATTCACAACAACGGACGTGTGAAGATGAAATCGCCAACGAAGGCAGTACGCGTCAGTTAGATTATGGACGTACAGTTCTGTTTCAGTTGGCTAAAGCTTCTTCGAAAGATCCACACTTTCGATTCATTTATCTTTGTCTTCGTTGCAAAGGATTAAATCAGGACAAGCCATATCGCAATGAAGCCACTGCGCTGTGATAGAATTCCTACCGAATTACCACTTATCAGGGAATCGTTATCTATAATTCATGAGGAAGATGATAACGAGGAGATAGGGAAGTGCATCGAAAAACTCTGTGAAGCACTCCACAAGGTGAACATTCTTCTAATTCTGTTATTTTGTTATAAAAAAAAATATATGTATACATGAAGCAATTGTACCATTATTCAGTCTAGTATGGTAGCAGAATGACAAGATTGGTTAGTGCTAACTTTTTTAGTTCTGCGTTTAGTATTTTGGCAATTAAATAATTTTTCTTCTTGATTAATTAGAAGTGATCAGCGTTTATATTTTTTTAAACTGTATTTCAATATCCTTGCAACACACTTCACGATATAGCACTTCCTGAATTTGCTAGTAAGAAATTCGAATGCTTGATTAATTTTTTCCCGAGCCATTCATTTTTTCAAATCAGCTTTGAAAAAATTTAGAAAGGATTGGAAATAGATACTGTAATGGGCGAAATAGAACTGTGGCTTTGGTATTTCACTGGTCAGCCACCAAACGACAAAAGCGCTGATCGCTGTCTTTCCTTTTTTGTGAAATGTGGTTTGAAGATGGTTCTGGAGAATACTGTGATGCCTCCTCTCTTAACACTTCTTCTTCGACATATCAAAAATGTGAGGATTGCTAAAAGCGAGCTGCACTTACTATTCTTGAGTTTAAACAAGGAGAAAGTAGAATACAAAACGAGTTAGACTGGACTTGAAGAAGTAATGACTGATTCACGAGCGTTCCTAATATTCCAGAGAAAGATCTAACTAGTAATAGTTGTGAAAACTTTAAGCTGCAAGATTTCCTTATAAAATGTAGTGGGGATTTCGAATTACAATCATTAATTATTTGATACTGCTTCAGATTCAGCACGCAATCTACGATACTTCACGTTATCGATGCTGTCGGCTGATAACATTGATTTTTGAGGCTGTTGAAGATATAGAAGCAAACTATGAACCCACCAGTTGTAGGGAAGAAGAAATTTTATCTGCAGAAGTGATGGAGAATCTGATTAAAATTTTGCAAGGAAGGATGTATGATAAGGTAAAGTTAACTTTAAGAAATACAGTCGTGTCATCTGGCGTAGCTGTGTTACCTTCCGTGAGCAGTCAGTGCAGTGCATTCAAATTTTATAAAATTATGAAACATAAATTTAGATGTTATTGTTTATAATTTATAAAAATTTCAGAGTCCATTTGTACGAGCCGAAGTGATTCGTTCGTTCGCTGTTTTGTACAGAATCAGTGATAGTGATGAAAATGGACTTGATTGTACCAAGTGTAAGACAGTTTTTTCCTTTTTTTTTTAAGTGATAGCTGTTAGAGGACTGAATTATTCTCATTTACTTGAATCTAAGACAGATTTGAAAACTACTCCACCTCTTTCCATGAAAACAGATGACATTTGGGGTAGAAATAATTTCAGTGACTTCCAAAAAGTTGAATGGTACAGAAAGATTGCATCTGGGAACCGTGGTTACATTATTAGCTGAAAAATAGGAAATTAATCTTTGTGGTTTTGGACTATATTTAGACAGTGAAGTTCCAAAATTTCGGCTCTGGCTGGGTGAGAGAGTATTTTTTTCTGATGTTATTTTGTCTGTACTGATGGTGCGTGAAATTTTGTTTTATTTTCTAAAAGATTTCTTGACTTGAACTTTGTATAAATTTACTTTCAGATATCATTAATGCTTTGAAAGACATTTCACGTGATGTAAGAGCAGAGGCAGTTCGTAGTACACCACTCTTTTCTGAAAACAATATTTCAACATTCATTTCCATGGTTCTCATGGAGAATGATAATAGTATTTGTCGCCTTGCTTTTAGTAGAATTGCATGCAATTTACATGTGCGCTCACTTACAGTTCAGCAACGGATGCAACTGCTCAAAGCTGCGTTCACAAAGGACGATGGTATTTCCTTTTTCACTGTTGTTTTAAAATTTGATTTTCCGAGTTCTTCAAGTTAATAAATCTCAATAACCACTTATTTTTGTACCTTTAAAAAATGTTGTACTTGCTAGGAGATTTGCTCGTTCCGCCTCCTTTGTTTTGTTTTAAAAATAAAATTAAAATTTCAGCAGTGCTAAGAAAAATAATTGAACGAATGGTTATAAACTGGGCTGGAAAGGATTCAGTACCACTGTTTAATCTACTACAACATCTCGATTTTATCTCCGATTCACAGACAGCCCAGCAGGTGGACTTATAATTTTCCTAAGACTTTGTTTTTGCCATTTCATGCACTACTTACGTTCTTGTTAATTTATTAACCATCTTACAGTTTAGCTTAAACCTTTCCTTTTAATAAGTTTTCTCGTGAGATCCAACTTTTTCTAAGGTATGAAGGGTTTTACTATTGTTTCCAAGTCAGAATGTTTATGAAAGACATCTATTTTTTTCCTGCGTCATTTTTACGCTTATTGCCTTAACTGTAACTCTGATAGTTAGTTAATTCATAAAATTTGGTTTAATGAATAAAATAAGTTGAGAATAAATTATGTGAAAAAGTGTGTAATTTTTTCATTTTCTTTAGATCTGTACTTTTTTTTATAGGCTTTGATGATATTTCTCAAAAGTTACCAGAAAAATGTAGGAAGTGCCCGAACCAGTGAGATGCTACTAAATCTACGTAAGTTGTGTAGCGCAGCACAGAATAAGACAGTCACAGCAGATACTAGTTCCTGTACCGATTTTGTTAAATATGATATACTTGATCGACGAAATTTTGTTGAACTGCGCCACAGGTTTTGCTTCACTTCTGTAAAACTTATGTGAAACTACCCTTTACTCCTTATATTTTGAAATTTTCCACTTAAAATTTTTTCACTTAGAGAAAAAATCTAGCTTACTCCTTATAAAACTAATTTCGAAAGAAATAAAAAATTCATGCTGTGTTAACACTTAGCAGAAACTTATTAAATTGGCTTTATCGAGTAACATCTGTGCTGGCTGTTATTACTTTCAATACTAAACAAATAATTGGGGTTCTAAATGTGGTTTTATATTAATGCGCACTGTGACTTGCATTTTAAAGAATATTCTATTAAAATGATAAGTAGGACTGTTACAGTGTTCAATGTACTTGCAGAAAAGCGAAATTTAGAGAACTATTAAGAGAAAGTGAAAATGATGAATAAAAATAAGGAATAGCCGGATTTTCAGTTCTAAAAACAATCTGTATGTGATAGCTATTCATGTATATATTTGGAGAAGTTTGTGTGAATATTGCCAATTAAATGCTGTAGACGAAGGAGATCGGTGTGAAGCTTTGCATTTCCTGCTTCCTGATATGGTTCATTTCATCGACTTCCTTTACAAGTAAAATGTCTCGATGATTCCTATGCTAATGACCTTCATTAAAGCACAAGGAGGGCAATTTTTAATTCTCGAAAAATAATTTTTCGGAATTAACCTGATTATTTAGTATAGGAAAGCTTTTATTGACATGTTAGATTTGAAGTTGTCCGTTTTTATGCTCCTCTAAACTTTTTGTCTGTTGTGATTATGTGTAGTTTGATAGTATTAGAAAGTTCATTTTTTGTTTTTTAAGGACATTTTAAACAGAGTGTGAATTTAGTTCAAGATTTAGTTCTGCAAATAGTTTAAACTTTACCATCCAGAAATAATTTTAGTAGCCTGATAACATGGACAGCCTCGACTGATTCAGTAGAAGGAGTCCTAGAAGAATTCGTTATCTTGCAGTTGTGTTTACTGACACGGTTGTTTGATCGGAAAGATCAAGTTGGAATGTAAGTTAAAGTACCACTTTATTTCATACCAGGCTCAAGTGTGTGTTA
Source organism: Setaria equina (assembly GCA_003012265.1). Classification (NCBI taxonomy): domain Eukaryota; kingdom Metazoa; phylum Nematoda; class Chromadorea; order Rhabditida; family Setariidae; genus Setaria; species Setaria equina. Next base: position 27,027 of record PQVD01000720.1, on the reverse strand, counting down.
CATATTAATGTAATTTTTTTTCGATTTTTTTAATGATGTTTAGTTTTTGGTGATGAGGTGGCATATTTAGGGAAAAATGGCGAAGCACACTGGAAACAATCATCTCCACAAGAGATTTGCCAAATTCAGAACAAGTTTTGGAATTCTCGGTGTGCGAATTATTCGACTTATTCTATGCAAAAGAAGGAAAATCAGAGGTCATAATCACCACATTTCCACTAGTACTGTTGATTTTGGAAATTATTTAAGATCTTTAAAATTGGTTCACCTTTTTTTCACTCACATGAATCTTCATTGTTTCGATTATTGAAGCTTCTTTTTCCAAATACCTTAAACAGCTCAATCTATAGGACTTTTAAGAGATGTCCTAGGTTTTGCTGTCTTCCATTACAATCTATTTTCTAATAAATAACTTTATATTAAGTCATCTTGCACTATAGAAATAAATAATGGCATGATCTCAGAATATTTTTCGTTATATTCGACCTAATTTTTATAAGCTTTCATTAACGTAATGGAAGGAATTAGAATTCATATAATTTTAAATCTGACTCCAGGAATTTCTTGAGTGGTGTTGTTATCGCTTAAATAGTTTTTTTACCCCGGATTTGAATGAAACTGAAGAATTGCCACTTACTAGAGCTTTACTTGTAAAGCGAGGCACAGATTGCGCGATGTTGTCTGGGAGAACTATCGAGAATGACAGTGAGTTTGAGGTATAGCCACTAAATTCTAGCATTTCCTGAAATTTATTTTTCAAAATACAATTTATTTTTAAAATTTACGAAGAAATAATAGTGAGAACTCGTAAATAACTTTTGTATTTTTAGCCAGATAATCACAACTTACAACGCGCTTTGCTGTTACTTCGTTCCATAATGCGCAATTCTTGTACTGCTAAAGTCACAACTTTCTTGCGAGCTGCATTTGATCAAGTGGTTTGCTTTATCAATGTGTTTTTTATGGATTATCAGCTTGTTTTCCTTCTCTTTCCATAGCTTCTCAGTCCTCCCTTTTTTATGGATGACGATTTGAGTTTATTTTGAAGGTTTCTTAAAATTATATCTTCGAAATCCATTTATTTGTTTCTTATGTGCTTTACGGTTTCTTCATATTTATATCAAATAGAAATTCCAATCAAGCCATCAATTTTGAGTGTTTGCCAGATTACAGTGCCTTTATTTTCCATTTACTTAGAAAAATGATTTGCTGGAATAATCTTTGCAATTATGCAATTAAAATTTTATCGAGCTGATTTTGTAGACATTTTGTGTTTCAAACAGATTCTTACAGGTGGACACATATTGTTCAACCCCAGATCCAATGATCTGGGTTTCGCTCTCCGAAGTTATTGGGATTGGTGTAGCGATTGATGGACAGATAGCTCGTGAACGAATTCATATGCTGCGTTCAGCAATCGAAGTTGAAGGAGCACCTACGCGTGTTAAGGTTCCAACTAGAGAATTAATGTTGTTATATAACTTCAACTTGGAAGGAAGTTTGGATGGTGATTTGGGGTATAATAGCTAGTGTAGTATTATTACAATCTTTTATTTTCGTAAATCCAAAACTTTTCTTCCTAGTTAACCTAGTAGTCAAAAATCGATGCAGTCATACTCCACCAGAACATTTACGAACTTAATGAAGTATAGGCAATTGCTCTCATGTCAATCGCTGCATGCGCCATTCGAAGAAGTTATGCAACAACTGCGCAGCTGTATTATCCGGAAATCGTAGACTGTGGTGTTGTAAAAGGGAAAATGCTTCTGCAAGTTTTCGAAGGGTTTATATTTAGTCAGGTAAGTTATGGAGCCTGCGTTGATAATTAGCTTTAAAATTAGTGGGGATTATGTTTTATTGGAAATCTTGAAATTTAGTTTATATGTATTAGGAAGACTTTGGCAATATAAAACAGAAGACCACTTGGAGGAAATTCTAAAAGTAAACCTCCTTTTTTCTAGGACGCAGAACTTTCCTTTACTGCTGTTGAAAATATCGGTAAAATACTGTATCACGGCTGCCTTTACTTCCCATCTGCACTAGCTGGACTGCTTCTCCGATATTTCGACAACTCATGCCAACCGCATCCATATGCCTTCCTCAGCTATTTTTTCAGTTTTTATCCTACCTCAAGTAGGTAAGGATTTCCATCCTGCTGCAAATAAAAAAGCTAGTTAGAATTCGTTTCATTTGTCTTTATTTCTAGGCCTAATTGAGTTTTTTAATCAAATTTCTTTTTTGCTTTTGCTTTTTACTATCAAAAACTTCAATTCAAAGTAATTTTGCAATAACTCAAAGTTGATCGGGATTAGTTATGAATTCTAAGAAACTTTTCTTGAAATTTCGACACTCCAAATGAAAAGATATACTGTGTTTGTAATGGTCTAGCAACTTGTCACAATGAGTAAATTAATAAAATTGACTGATCATATAACTAGATTAATTAACGGAAATATTTCCAAGTTTCGAAGTGTAATTTCTTTTGCAGCATTAATCAGCATAAGCTAATTGGCGCACTGAGATACGCTCTAAAAAGATTAAACACAGCGGCAGATGGAGACAAACTGTTGCTGTTTGTTGATGCAAATAAAATGGTTAACTTTGTGGCTAAAGCAGCAAGAAAAGCAATCCTTTCGGATTCTCTGAAAAAGCAAGAATTGGAACAAGTAAGAAAAGTTCAGAAATGAGCAGCCTTCAAAGAGAAAAAAGTAGATTTAGTACTGGTGTCATATGGTTACGCTGTGAAGCTATCTTTCAGAAAGGTTAAATTATTGAAGACATTTTAAGATGAGTGAAAAAATATAAGATGGGAGATATTCATATTTAATTATGCGCAGGTTAGAATAATGGTAAAATTTGGATTAGGATTTTTTTATAATATTCGTGCTAATGGATCATTAGACAAATTATTTTAGAACTTATGTTTGTGTGACGAGAAAAAATACTAATTAAATAGTTTCCAGTGTATGATTATTTTATATGACCCAAAAAAATAGCGAGCTAAGTTTGTGCAGTAATTTTTTTTTTCTTGTTGCAATAACAGTTATATAATTTTAGACGTATCCTCCACAGTTTTTCCTTATTAGTTCCTTGCTGGATTGGGTCATCAATAACGCGGAAGGTAATTTAAGCGCAGTGTGTATAGGAGCTCTCGCATATACCTCACCAGAAGAATTTAGTCATAACAGCAAGGCGTATTCTTATCTACTCAAACTGACAACACGATGTATCAATGTAAAACCTATCAAACTTTTCACTGCATATTTTATGTTGTGTATATGCCATGTCGAGAGTGCTATTTGATTCTTGTTAATAATATTCAACTGTCTTTTTTATTAATTTGAGTCGCATCGGAAACATTTAATGCCCTGTGGTTTTTGATGGTTTAATTTCAATTAATTTTAAAGATATTATTGCTTTGAGGAAATATGCTTTAGAGTTGTGTTTTGCAAGAAATGAGAGTGGTTCAGCTTTAACTCATTTCATTGGCCGAAAGAAATACTTGCTCAAAAAAACTGACGGAGTTTATTAATCTCTTTATTCTCTAACTCATTCCTTTATGGAAACTTTAATCTATTTGATTATTAGTGTTAATTTTTTTCCAAAGGTTTAAATTTTCAAGTGTTTGCAGGTTTTGTTCGCTCATGAACTTGACAAATTGATACCGATAACTCGGCGATTTAGAAGACGACTCCAGCATATAAAAAAAGGAATGCGATTATATGGATAATGGGAAAAGTAATCATTTAATCAATTGTCACATAAGTATTAATACATACAAACAAATTACTGCCAGATTTTACTTTTAAGTCATAGTTATTAAGTTAATATCTGTTTATCCATCTTTATGATTTAAAACTTGATAAGTTAGTCAGTTTCCTCTTTATTTTATTTTTATGTAACTCTCATTTCATCTTTGGTTTAAATGCTTTTGCTACCTTTACATACGCATTTATTCCATTTACTTTACCTGCTTGTATAGTCAAGAAGACTATCTCTATTCTTATAGTCTTTTATTTCTCAAATCATTTGATAATTCCTCTTCAGCTATCCTGCGTAATTTATTCCTTGAACAGCCTGAAACTGGAAACTTCAAATAATTTTCGTGTCACGAAAAGCGTCCCCTTCAGCTTAAGCCTGTCTTTTCGTTTTTTGCCCTAACAAATCAGAATAACAGCTAAGAGTGAACTAACATGATATTCTGTGCATGTTTTTTAATTTTTTTGTGCCATATGGGAAAAGTATATGAATTCAAGCTATGTATTAGAAATTAGAAAAAAAAAAGAATTAAAAAATGTATTAGATTTCATAGAGTTGGTACTATTGATTCGACGAAAAGGGGGAAGGGTTACGCAGCGTTAGTGATAAATTCTGCGAAGTGTTCACGTATTCATATAGCGTTTGTAGAAATGTGCATAATAAGTAGTCTTATTGGAGATTTCGTAAGTGACTGAATTAATTTTTGAAAGCTCAAAGGCTGAAAATAGCAGTTTGACAAGTGATCAAGCTGTTGAGGATGATCTGTGGCGAGAAAAAAGAACCATTCTTTTTTCGTAACTAAAAGCCCGGCAAATCTTGAGCGTTTCCAAGAGAACTAGGATTTTCCTGTGAAGAAATTAGACACGTTGTTTATTCATATAACTTCGTCTCTTTTCTTTTTTTTTTTAACCGTAATGTTTATTGATTTAAACCAATAATTCGTCAGTAATTGTCGTTAATTTCATTTTTAAGCAATTAATCTCAAGCTTCTGAGTAAAAGAAGATATTTTCAGGTTAGTATCGATATGGAGGAAATCTTTTAAATAAGTTATGAATATTGATTATTCGTAAATTTGTGACTAGAAATTCTTTGATTATATAAATGGTTGGAAGGTTAGAACATTTTAAATATTTCATCTCTTGTGATAATTTCTGAGCTGTGCTGATTATTTTTATTATTGATTTCCTTGTTCGTCATCGTATTATTTGTCATTTACTGGTTATTTTCTTGCTCGTTCCGTTGTATCCTGATTTTTTAGAGTGCCTGCTTGATTCAGTTTTAGAATTCCAACTTCCAGCTCTGTATGTGAAATATTTTGATTGCTTCTTCACGTCTCTCTCCCTTTTTCTTAAAAACTGGAATGGCTTTACTTACGCTGCAATACCATCTGTTTCACGTTTCTTGGTGTTGGTGATGCTATATGAGAAGGGTCCTTGTTTATTTGCTTCTTGTCCATGAGTGTTTAAAGTTAAAAGTTTTGGAAAATTTTTGAAGCTCCAAACGATTCACTGACCAAAGAGATAATATCATGCATAAGTGTTTCTGATGCCTGACAAATACGCTGCGTGCAGCAAAGGTTAGAACTGGC
>PQVD01000720.1:0-21634 GCA_003012265.1 Setaria equina | reverse complement strand
TTTTTTTTTTTTCGAGAATTTCGTGTTTACTTTTGTTGGAAATCTTTGCCAAAAAATACTGGCTTCAACACATTTTAGGAGCTAATTTTCAGCTATATGTTCCTTTCTCTACGCTACAAAAGAATGTTTATCAATCCGAAAACGAGAAGTGTAATGCACAAAAGTGTGACCAAAGTTGAGCCAAGGCTAATAAGTAGCAGCATGTATATTCAATGCGCTTGTCATCAAGAGAGGTAGTGGGTACTATTGAAGTTGTAACCAAAACGAAAGATATTCTATATTTTTTGTAAATGAACAAATTTAGTTCCTGAAATTATTAGCTTTATTGGATGCAAACAGTTCTGCTAGTATATTCTTATCTCGATTTTCTAAAAATCTGCGAATAGGTTGAACCTCATTTGTGCGAACATTGATGGCTAATTAGTTTGACGATTTTACACTTGCGCAGTTCGATAACAGGCCTCTGTTTAATACCATCAAAAAGCCCAATTGTTATTGATGAATGTGATAAAATGGAGTACTGGCAGGAAACATTTGATTATGCTGTAGCATCCATTTCCAATTATTACATTTCTCTTTTGAAAATTTATGACGGTTCGCAAAATGACTTACGAAGAAGAAGAAGAAAGCTAATCATGGCCAGTGTACTAGTAGGAAATTGCTACCGGACTCTCACGGAGAGTGTATGAATAGGCTTTGCACAACTATGCAAAAGTGGTATTTGATGTTTTGAAGGAAAATTAATCATCACATCTTATGCTAATTGCTCTTACCGCTGTTAACAAAATTTACCACCGTTACTAATATATTATCAGTATGTTATCAATATTACTGTTGTAATTTCCAAAGACAGAGATGTCAGTGCTGTGACAATCCCATTATCATCACTACTATTACTGTCAACATCAATCTTAATTATTATTACTACTCATATTCGGAAGCAATCAATGAATTCAATAATAAGAGTACCTGGAGAGGTACTACAAAACAGCATTTAATGGATTGATTGACGTGAAAAAGGCTTAACTCTCACTAAGCGGGCAAAGAAAAGAGGAGTATTTGTAGTTGGGTCGCTAGGGTACACAGCTGCTGACACCATTGGCCTTGTCAACCATATGCCTTCCATCCAACGACTCGATGGCCAAGGGCCTCCACAGCCAGGCTCAGTCTGAGGCACTTCCAATCCATCCTTCCATCTTTTCCTTCTTAAAGTAGGATCAGATGACAGATAGCTATTGCGATTCGCGCTCTACGACGCACATCGATGCTTCGCTCCACCGATATCGAAACTTATCAACGCAATCCAATCCTATCAAACTTATCCCGAACACTCACCTCTCCCCATCTTCTGTCGATACATCCCCTCATTCATACACACACATACATACATACACACATACATACACACACACACACACATTATCATCTATCGCTTTTATGAGTTAAGCCATCTCATTTTTCTTCATCCTCACACCCTTTCATCCCACTTATTCCAAATTATTGAGCTCATATATGTATATTCACTTTGACTTGACTCGTTCTGATATCACTGAGACTAGAAGCCAAGTTAAGTCTGTAGGATAGTTGAAGTCATTAAAGGAGAACTTGAACAGGTCGGTTAGCTTTAATTATTTCATTAGAAGCTTCAACAATATGTACGATATAAATTTAGCGACCATGCTATATTTCTCTGTCTCCTACAACTTTTGTAATTTTCCACTCTCCTTTGAAAAAAAAAGCATGATTTTTTTTTTAAGTTAAAATTAGCGAAAGCGTTAAAATGCAAGTTCATTTCAGAGCTTGCAGCTGCTCCTCTGGCTTCTGTTTATTAAATGTTTCATTTGCTTCCCTTCTTTTTGTTTGTTGTTTTTAGAGCCAGATTTTTCTTTTTTTAATTGTAGCCATGAAACACACTCTTTCGGCACCTAATTTCATTGAATTTCCTTTTCCATTTTCTGCGATACAATATAATTCCTCTCCTCTTTTATAAACCAAATAAAAGTAGAAAGATCGATTCAAATGAATCTTACTTATGTGGCTACTTTTATTAAAAAATTGAATCTTGTAATTTAGATCGGGAATAAATTTGCGCTAATTTTTTTCGCGATAAAAAATTTTATTTGGAAGGAAATTGCTGCCATCCTCAATGAAGCGAAAGGTTTTTCAGTTATCTTCGTGGTTCCAATGAAATGACTGGATAAAAAATTGAAAAAACCATCACTTTTCCATCCTGCCTAATTTCTTTTAGCTAGAAAGCAGAGCCACATATTTATTTAGACACGACTATTAGCAAGCTATAATCTTAATTACTCCCTGTTTTACTTGACAACAATTTTCAGCACCTCGTTTTTGTTTAAATCACTATTGAAGTTTTTTTTAAGAGTGTTCAATATTTCCCTTATCCGGAAAGAATTTCCTGTTGTTAATTGCTAGAGACTATGAATGTAAATGAAACCGAAAGTTACATACTGGATGGAAGAATATTGGAGCGAAGGGAAAGGAAATTTTCTGAATGTTTGATTTGACATTTTAACAAATACTGATAATCCATAAAAAGTAAAAATTGAAGTTATTGACGAGTTGCTTAATTCATTCAAAATCTAATTCAAAATTCTGCTGAAACATTTTCATTAAGGCATAACTCTCTTCTAACATTCTTAGCACCTTTGCTCTTGAATTGGAATTATTGGAAACTTTTTTTTTCTAATTGCTTTCTAAAGAAGAAGAAGTGCTCGGGGTTTTTTTTTTAAATAGTTCTTAATTTTAACTGATTCATATGGATGATGTTGCAGAGAGCTGTTCCATCAATTGGATGCTTTGTGCTTTCTGCAGTTGTTAGACTCGCTTGTCTTCGTTTTAACGTTTTCATTCTTCGAGGAGCTTTTTCAAGGGCTATATAATAAAAACTATTTGCATTGAGCGACCAGTAAATACATTTTGACTTTTATTAAAGAAGGAATTAAAAATGAATTGGAAATCTAAAAATGTTTTTGAGATTGAAGGCTCCTCCTTTTTTTGACTTTCAACATTTCCAAAAGGAAATAGTGAAATGATGGGACAGGTAAGCTTTTTGTCATGATTTCTTGGTGCTTAGAAGGGGAAGGGGCTAATAAAAAACAGTTGTCAGAGAGGAAGATGGCGAATCTCTTCCTGGACTGCTATTCTGCATTCTTGGCTTCATTTAGATCGCGTAGCACTTGTTAGTTTTCTGTTATTTTAATTAAGTGTGGTTAATGAAATTCAAATTTAAGTCGAAATCGATGAGAGGGAAAGTGTACCAAAGTGGTGTACGTGCTTGTGCGCAGACAAGAATGGAGACAGCTGACAATTTGGAAATAACTGTTTCGTCTGTAAAGTGAGAAATAGGAGGGTAAATGGAATGTAATGTTGGAGTGGTCATTTTAAGGGTTGAAACATATCCACACCACGAAAATGTTTTTTTATTTTCTCTCCCAATGATGTTTATCTTTAAGAGTTGACCCATTCTTCTTCCTTCTTTAAGGTACAATTTACTACTCATAAGTGCTTGTCTTTTACATTACGATGAGTTGTATGGAAGTTATTTATTTTATTTTTCTTAACAGTGGTTTTGAATTTCTTTACACGTCATTTACGTTAGACAGGTCATTACCTCATGAAGTCTACTTTCTTGTGGAGAATTTCAGGAAGTGAAAGTGGAAATTAGAGGAAATAGTTTTTAAAGCTAAATTTGAAATGTTTTTGACAGACCTTTTTAAAGCGACGAAATTTTTCTCTAATTTATGCCAATAGTGCTACTGTATGGACAGTGGTCAGCGTGCAGATGCATGGTGTAGCATTACCACTTGAGCATTTCAATCGACGTGGTTCACTTCTTGCTGTCGCACTCGGTGATTAATATTTTTCTCAAAGTTATTTCAGTAGTGTCACCATGACAGTTGAGCATTGACTTTTTGGGCTTCTCAAGTAGATTGAGGATGCCCTTGGTTAGAAAGGTAGAAATGCACATAATTCATTAAGAGAAGCTCTGATAGCCCTTGTGCTGTTTACAGTGAGGTGGGAATTGCAGAGCTGGTATTACTATTTACAAAATGATATCTAAGATTTTTGCCGAATAGCGTCCGAATCAACTCTGCTATTCCGGAAAGAGTTGCTAAAAGAAGTTGCTCAAACTTGACAGCTTGCAAAAATTTGCATTTCATATGAAACGCTTTTTAAAGGTGCTAATAACGAAGCAGTTACGTCCTTACCTGCCTATAATTTACCGAAAATTGTCCTACCTTCACCCTATTTATTCGGTTACCAAAATGTTGGCGGCAATAGTGACAACAGTATCAAACCATCGATGACATCCTGTAAGTTATTTCAGCCTATGTTATCAAAATGCACTGACTACACAATCAACCTCTTTGGATCTCATTTATGGGAAAGTCTAATTTATTCAACCACTAAAATCTCTCAAACTTCCAAATTTTTGAACATTCACCTTTTGTAGTCAGTTTCATGACTTTTTGACATTGTTGGAATTGCGACAGTGCGTCCTTGGGTAGAAAGACACTTATCCTCGTAATTTTCTCGGTGATTCTGTCTTGTTCTAATTCATAAATAAATATCTTAATTTGATCTTATTATATCTAGAACGAAAATTATTCCAAGGCTTTGTAGGCTCGGCACATAACCTTGCAACAACATCAGCATTAACGCCTTCTGGACCAATTCAGAATAGCGCGTCGGCATTGCAGTTCGACACCCATGCTCCCTGCGATTCCGAGTACGGCACACAGATTGTTGCAGAACGTATTAGGTATTTTCTTCAGTTTTTGTGAGCAATATTCAAAACCTAGTCCTTCACTGATTCAGCCAGTGGATTTTTGAATATATTTCCAGAACTATTTTAGTTGAATACAGACAAATCTGTGGAAAAGCTTTCAAGAACTTTAACTGGAGGGTTGTCAATTTCGTAATAATTTTACGAATTACAGCGAGTGGAGACCGTGCTATCCACGTCTTTGTGCTTATCATGATTGTGTAAGCTTAGCATCAGCTTGGGGACTCGGTCCACCTACAACTTCTATCGAACCACGTCCAACAGGTGCATCTCAAGCTCAGAGTCCGTGCGAAGATGACATAGGTGATGGTAAATCAAATGAATTATTGGCAAATTGTCCGGCTTTCAGGTATTTGTATTTGATTTTTCGAAGAAGTAAAAGGCTAAAAAAATTAACATGAGTTATAAATATTAGTGAGACATACAGTCATTAAACTTCTGTTTTAGAGTAATTAAAATTTTCCGAACTGTTTAGAAATGAATTAGGTGGTGAACCGATTCGTCGGCTAGCTCTTTCTCGTCGGGTCAGTGCTATTCCATCTAATGGTTTAAGAAACACGAATGAAACATGGCAGCGAGAACATACAGCATCCGAAATAGGTATTCTAGAAGATGTTAGCAACGTATATCTTGGTGGCAGGTAATTATATTTTACCAATATTCAGATCGCTAGCTTCGTTTTAGTAGCTGTCATTTTAAAGTGTGAGTATAGTTTTTTTATCTATGGAAATACAAGATATTTTTTGAAATAACCAAAAGGACGCATTAGACTGCAAGTTGATGTTTAAGTATGTCACATTTGTCTATTATGACGGAGGCTTGACATATCAAAGTAAGGATAGACAGTGTAGCCATGTTAAAGTATATGAGTAGATAATATCGGTGCTCATTTCAAGAAGTAATATCTTAAATGGTGACTTTAGAATATGGCCAGTTGAAGAAAGCAGGAGCAGTGAATGACTTGCGTATTCTTCAATGACTGGCAGATTTACGAATCGAAACCCATATATAAATTATATACATATGTAAATTAAGGGAAAAATTTTAACTTCGTCAGATGAAGACGTAAAGTAAATTATAGCAAGATAACATATTTATATAAAATGAAAAATAAATTGGATGATGCTAAAAAACGTTTATTACTTGAGGAAGGATAGGGAAGAAAAAGAAAGTAATTTCTATTAAATATTCCTTGAAGGCGATCAAACAGTAAGATTGAAATGCAAAGTAATAAAGGTGACAATAAACTACACGAAAATCTTTTGGGAAACACTCGCACTAGAAATATAAATTTGCTCATATTGTGATTTTTAGATTTAAGAAATCAAATATGCAACTCGAAAAAAACATGTTTTTTTTCCTGAAATATCATACGGAATGGGAATAGAATAACACTAGATTAATTACTCTAAAGACTACTTTTTAGACTATGCGCAGCACGTCAACAAAAAGTTGTCATTGAACCTCAAGACATTGGTGCTTACTACTATCGACACTGTTTTCTTGGACGACGTAATTTTTTGTAGCTTTTGCTTTTAATATCTGCAACGACAGTGAATTGGTGATCAAGCATGACTTTTTTTTGCTTAAAAAAATTAAAATATGTTTCATTATAATTTTAACATTCCACAGATTACTGTTGTAATCCCGCTTCTTTACATTTTCTTTTAGGTTATTATCTTTTTACAAGAATTCATTCTTCTAATAATTAAAGTGCTAATTAAATCCAAGAAAAGCTTGCCTACGATTATTTCATATTTCTTTAATGCTTCCGTTAATTTTTCTACTATTATGAATGTATGTTATATCCACGTATTCAAATTTAACTTCTCTGGTGGTAGTTAATTAGTTACTGAACCTGTATCCATAAGCTAAGTCAGCTGACTATCTTCGATATTCACGGTTGTAGATACTCTTATTCACTGGTTGTTAATTTGAGCCATTTTACTTCATATGTTGTAATTCGACTAAGTTTTTAAATTTGAAAATAACGATTTCAGCTCACTGGAACTTTTTTGGTACCGATGAAACGTATGGTCCCGTTGCCATTTCGGTAGTTCGTGAACATATTGAAAACGGTGTCCGAAATATAACCATTTATCGGATGATTGTCCGGATTAGTGATGTACTTTTTTCAATTTTATTAAAATCCTTATAGGGTAGCTATTCCAGTTGCAGAACAGCATAATTTTAATGGCAAAGATGTTTTAAAATGACAGTGCTCATTGAGTTATTGATATTTATATGGATTTTTTGTTTCAGTCTATTTTAACTACAAAATTGTGCAGTCTACCCCGAGCTTTTTTTTAATCCCAAAATTGAATCTTACAATTTGTCATTTAACTGTATTAACTATATAGTATTTAAAAGTCGTGAATGCAGATATTATTTCAGCTTTGTACACTACGAGTTGCAATACCAGAAGAAGTCTTGTCGGATAGTAATGCCGATCAGAAAAATACTCGATCACTGATAAAAGAATTATTAGAAATCGCTTGCCCACAAATACCGTACGGAATTCTTCGTCCAGCCAATCCGTCGTCTACACGAGTGGAAGATTTCCTTGTCAAAATTGATGAACAAGTATTCTTATATCTGCTTAAATAGAAATTTTCGGTACAACTGATTGATGCAGTATTTATGCCCGTTCACTGTAGAATTCTTTATTTGTAAAAGAATTTTGGAAGAAAATTCGGAATTAAAGTTATGCTGCTAAACTTGAGATTGTTTTGAAGTTCCATTTTCTTTCATTCACTTTATAAACTACCGATAGTGTTGGTTTATTGATTCCGCAGTTTGAGATTCCCTTCCAACAAAAGGAAAAAGAATCCAAAATTTGAATTTGAAATTGTTTCAAAGTTCGAATATCAAGTTATTACTATATTATTTCAGCCGATTTACACGAGATATAAGGTCGGCGTAATGTATTGTGGTGTTTCCCAGTCTACTGAAGAACAAATGTATAATAATGGTACATTTTTCTTCTACATGGCGAAGCATTAGCTCTTATAACTTTGATTTATACCAATTTTATTTATAGTTTATTTATTAGCTTACTTGTTCCCAATTGGAACTTTTCTCTTCTATGCTAATGTAGAACACGTTACTACTCAGGACTTCAAATGATTAAGAAACTGTTCGTAATTAAAATAACAAGATATGGAAAGTTTTTATATCTACTTGAAAATGAAAAATTTCAAGTATCAAGGCAGTACTAAAGTTTTCAGTGATAATTATAACTGTTCACGACGAGCGTGGTCATATTAGTTACATTCTTCACAATCCATTTGCTATCATTTTGAAGATTAGTAGAGTATTTTGTGAATATCAAATAATATTTCATTTGGTGATAAGTATTTGTATGACTTATATTTTAGTAGATAGATAAGGTAAACTATCTAATGAAAATTAAATTTAATTCCAGAGAATGGATCTCCTGCTTTCGAGGAATTCTTAGACTTTCTTGGGCAACGTGTGCGGTTGAAAGGTTTTGATCAGTACAAAGGGGGTCTCGATGTACGCGGTGACACTACGGGTACACATTCTATATACGTCAGATACCAGGCACATGAAATAATGTTTCACGTTTCAACACTTCTTCCTTTTACTCCTAGTAACAAACAGCAGGTAATCGTTTTCATACTGTGAAATTAACAGTTCATTCCTTTTTTATTTAAAAGCTCAATTAATGTTCGATTTTTTTTAGTTGAGTTTGGATTTTACTTAAATCCAAAGCACAGCATTGTTTCAGTTAGCTCGGAAAAGGCATATTGGTAACGACATGGTTACTATAATCTTTCAAGAGCCCGGTGCTCTTCCTTTCAGTCCAATTACTGTTCGTTCACATTTCCAACATGTTTTCATTATTGTACGAGCCAATAATCCATGTACTGATGATGTAACTTATAGGTATGCGCCTCTTTTATTTAATCAGAGTGATCTGTTTCTTTGAATTTCGTTTTCAAAGCAAATTTTTGCTGTTTTGAGATGCATTTAACTTATGACACTCATGAATTATTATTTTTAGATTGAAGTTATAAGATTTTTAGTATCGCTGTATCGCGAGCAAAAGATGTTCCGGCTTTTGGACCTGCTATACCTCAAGGCGCTACATTTCCCAAATCCTCTGAATTTCATGACTTTTTCATCACGAAAAGTATGGGCTTTTAATTACAAGCTGTAGGCGCAAAAAAAATTTTTTTTTTTGATAATACATTATATAAATGTTCGTATTACTTAATTTTTCCCAGAAAAAGATATGAGTTATTTCGGAATTGGTTGCTGAAAAAACAGCAATACGAAAAATTTCAGTCCTGCAGTTGTTTTTAGTAATAAATGCTGAGAATGCGGTACATCGCTCAAAAAAATTCGCAGCAATGGCGGCACGCACTCGTCGAGAAGCATTGAAGGAAATCGCTGAAAATTTTGCTTCTGCACACCCAAATGATGGACCGGCGAAAATTGCAAGTAAGAATTATTTGTTTTTATATTATTATTATTAGAAGTATCTAATCTTATTTATTTTCATGCTATTAATAAAATATGGAAATCTCATTTGGTTTTATAATTGCTTTTCAATTTTTCATTATTTTAGGTCGATTTTTGGTTGGATCAGTGAAACGGAAAGAACGATCATTACCACGACCAACGTTAAGCGAATCGCTTCATGGAGCCCTTTCTTGGCTTGTTGAAGTTCACGATCATTCACAAAATCAGCCTATCACTTGTGTCTTAGGTGTATCTGGCGAAACGTTTGCTATTTTGGAAATGCCATCTGGTGAAGTTATATTTGCAATACCCACACATTCGATCATCGGTTGGGCCAATATGGATTCAGGGTACACATTTTTCAATTTTTTTTCTAAAAAATTATTCCGTTCTACCAGTTATCTAAGTTTCGGGTTAGTATTGATGGCCTTTATGGCGGTATTTCGACATTTGGAACAGAGTTAAAAGTTGGGTAAATTTTAAGTGAGATTAAGAACGTACTTTTACTTTTTTTAAACGACCCAAACTGAGTCAGAAGTTTTGTGCGAACTAAAAAATTGTGATTGTTGATGATATTTCACATTATGCAGCATTAGATCATTTTTTTGTCGATAAAAAATTTAGCATATATGGTTGCTTTCTTTCAGATTAAAAATTTATTTTGATCATGGAGATATGCTATTGTTAAGATGCTGTACAACTGACAATAGTGATCGGGAATTAACTGCTCTAATACGACGTTTGGAGTGCGTTACCAAAGGTATTGCAAAAAATTTTTTAAAAATTTTAGGCACTCTTAGTTATAATTATTTGTTTAAAAGAGATTTTCATCCATTCTTTTATACTTTAGATTTGATTAAGGATGCTTCAAATTTATTTCATAATTGCTGCTTCCCATGCTTTAATTCCTCTTCCTTGCTCTGACATAATATTAAATTTTTATTGCCTTTAGTTTTAATTATTAGCTACACATCTAATGTAACGCGTTTTAGTGTTATATTTTGTAGGTGATGAAGCTAAGGAAGTGGTTTACCGACGCGCACGCACTTTCGACAGTTTGGGCTTCCATGTGCAAGAGGAAGGCGTTGTTACTGATGTGGAGATGTATCGTACAGCATGGCGATGCGGTCTTAGGCAAGGATCGCGCATTGTTGAGGTTGGTTGGTTTAAAATTTTAATTTGAAATTGAGTGGATTGCCAAAGCTTTCGCGGAGACGAGCTATTATTTCTGAAAATCAGCTGCTTCTGTAACTCTTACGGAATATGATACTAAATTTGTGGAGACATCAAAAGTCCCATTTCTAATTCTTATTCTCCGAGAAGATTAAGAGGGATTTGGTTTTGTAGAAGATGAAAAGGAATACATAAATACGAATTTGCAGATTGAAGGTATGCCAATCGTTACGCTAAGTTATAAGGAAATTTGTGATTTGGTGGCACATCGGACCTTGCTTCGGCTGATTATGATTTCTCCGGCATCCGATGGGTCACCTCGCAGAGGTTGTGCTGATCCACATTGCCCAGCTGTAAGTGCTGATGAGCAATTATTGTTGACTCCGGAAACATTTGCAAAACGGAAAGTGAAGTAAAGTTTTTGTTATTGCTTTTTAAAGTCATTAATATCACATGAACTTTAGACTATATATAGCTAATTCTTGGTCTCCAGTCTTTACTGAAACATCAAGTTTATGGAGATTCTCAACATATTTCTCCTATTTATTCTTTTGTACTCAAGTTCATTTTCCTATAAAGTATTAACTTCCTTTTTTTTAATGCCGTTTAATGGTGGATAATATCAGCTGCTTAAATTTCCGTTTGAATTGCTGATGGCAATTCATAAATTTTTTGGCATGATGAATTTCCAGCTATCATGATATTTTCGAAAACGAAAAGCTTCATACGCTGAATAACTGGGATGGAATTAGAAAACAGTCAGGTGGTTTCGAAGATGGGTCGATTGCGAAAAACAGGCATGCTGTAAGTATTTCAAATGTAGAATACTCTGCACTTGTTTCAACGTTTTTGATACTGACGGTCGAATTTGTCGTTCATGTACTGAACTTTATTCATTTTTTCTGTAAATTTTCCAGTCTTTCGGAAAAAGTAAATTACATTTCTTATTAGGTTGCATCTCTTATTTTCCTGATTCATGAGCATCTCAGTCATTGGATTCTAAAGACCTCACTTATTTCAGTTTTCTTTCTTTTTTTGCAGGTCACGAAATTTGCGCATCAAGGAAGACTGAGTTATCCTGCAAATATTAAGTATGTTTTTGCAGAGTTTGCAATTTGAAGGGCAAGTTAAAAATCATATTAAGCACTGGGTTCAATTTAAACTTAGGACTTTAAACAATACTTTTCTCATAATACGGAATAAGCGCAAAAAATTGTCCAAATATTATCATAATTTTCACAAGATGAGAAATTCGACCTGATTGCTCTCATACACTTTGTAGTGTGGTAGTGGATCCATCACATCCCAGAGCTGTTAAATGGAAAACGATGAGTAACTGTCTTTATGAATCCACTTACAAAATACAGGTAGCTTTTCTTAAAATTCGTCAAACAATAATTTTAAAAGCTATTAATCTAAATATCACAGTTTTTCTAATCACTACTTAAATGATTGAAGTTCCCAAAAGCAAATCAAATTTTCTTCCGCACTTCATACTTACTAATTTTATACTTTATACCACAGTTTTTTTAATCATTCTGAACTTCAATAGATTTGTCGAAATCCTTTTGAACATAAAAAAAAAAGAAAAAAAACCAGCGAAACTTAAAAATACTTATGATGAGAAAAGATTTAGTTTGAAATTTTTGCTTATAACAGATATGTTAGAATGCTTCGAAGTGAGTTGTTCCTGAAAAGTGCGTAACAGAAAATAAAAATGATCTCTTTCAGGGCCAACTGCAGCGTGTTCGTTCTGAAGAATTGTTAACTTCATCTACAAGAAACTACTACAGCCATTCTGTAAACCTAATTTTCAATAAAATTCAACAGAGTTCTAATAATGATTGTTCAGGAACTTTTTAAACTTAATATTGAGAGGGCAGATTTTCTAGCACATAGCGATAACATTCTATAGGAAATGACAATATTTTCTATCCATGGAAATGTTTTCGATAGAGACAGTAAATTGAAACATTTTGAACTTGAGGTTAAACGAGAGAGTTTTTTAAATTTTTTAAGTGCAGCTCCAAGCATTTTAAGGGAAAATAGCGGTAATACTTGGATAAATTACACCTTTATGGAATTGATTATACTGTTTTCCACTCTTCATCGGTATAAAAATACGATCTCTTTTTGGTTTTAGCAACCGGGAAGCGAGGTCCATGATTGTAGCATTAATGCTGCACGTGAAACGGAGCAATCTGATAAAATGGTAGAGAAAAAGAATGCGGAGTTGGTGAAAAGCCAGGAACAGTTGCAAAAATCATTACGAGAAAAGCAAGCTTTGGAAGCTATGATTTCGCGTTTGAAAGAAGAACTTACCAAAGCAAGTTGACTACCTTAATTTTCGCCCCCTAACTCATTATCCTTCCTATCATCAGCAACTCAGTACTTGATTGCAATGCTTAATGTACAATTAGAGGCATTGATAACACTGAACTTTGTTCTCAAAACTTCTTTAATTTGCAGGAACGACGAGCACATGAAATGACGAAACTTGAACTACAAAAACTGCAAAAATATTTCGAGATGGTACCAAATGTTTCACTGTAAGGTGTTATAAATGTAGTGGTATGATAGTTACATTATATGCTTTCATCATATTGCTATATAGTTATGTATCCACATGATCTTTGTTTTTGTCAGATTTCGACATCAGTTCTGTTTTCCCAATTTTAATTTTTTGCAAATCTAAAGAAAATTGTTTTGCATTCAGCTTTTAAAAATATTGAAATTTAAATTCTCTTTCTTTAAACGGACCTTCAATATCCTTATTTTAACATGAACTGTAATTATCTTAAAATTGTTTAAATATCACTCTCTTGAAATTTCAGTGGATTTGAACAAGTTCTTAATTTTTTGTTTATAATTTTCTGATCATATCCTTGTCGTCTTGTTAAGGTTCTAAATTTATTTTAAATAATTTACAATTGATTATTGTATCATCTGTTTATTAATAAATGTTTAGTTTTTTATAAAGTGGCATTACAGAGGAAAAAACAAAAAGAAAATTCCATGAAAATTTAATAACGATTTTTCACTGATGACTAAGTATCCCGATGTGATGGCCTTCAAAAATGCTTCCATTTTGGTCCATAAATTTGCAGAAGCTTTTGCACTCTTATAAGTTGTTCTATTTGATTTTTATAAAATTTCTATTTATCCTTTTTAAGTCATCTATAATATATTTGTTGTCATTTCGCCTTTCATTTTTATTATATGTAAATGAAATGCTTATTGGCGCACAATTTATTTCAAATTACTTTAGGGCAGTTAGATTATTCTTCCTTATTATAATTAGTACTACGGATATAATTAGATTAATTGCTAAGGTTTGGACTATATTTTGTTGAACTCTTTCTCTTTTGTTCACAGTATGGCTAATATATTGCTCCATCTAAAGGATTTAAATATCAACAGCCAAATCGAGATTTGTTTTAAACTAGTTCAGTAAAGTTAGAGCTGAAAAATGTAAGCCTCGTACAGCTCAGTGCTTCGTCATTCTCTTCTTTAAGAAATAAAATTGATGAATGGAAGACTTTGGTACCATAAGACTAACGTCTTTAAGTGAGATGGGGGATAACTCATATCAAGTTACCCACAAATCTTTAAAATCACAGCTTAAAAAAGATGATATAATTGGAGCAGTTAATGGTTTGAAATTCACGAATATATAAGAAGGTTTGAAACTTATATATAAATATATAAGAATATAATAAAAAAATTCACGAATATAAGAAGAAAGATTGATTGCAATAAAACTGCTAACCACTTCCTTCGCTACATGGATTATATATCAAAGTTTGGAAGGAAAAAACAAAAGGACTTTCTCAAGCCAATGCCGATAGAAAGTACTCCACTTAATCCATATACTGAACAATGGATTTTAGAAGAAAGAACCAGATCCATCCAGTCCGAATAAGAAAAGCGAAAGTTTTCTATGCACATATTATCAAACTAGGCAAAGCAATTTTAGATCCGTTTCAAAAACTTTGAAGAAATACCATCTCAACATCAAAAATAAAGTTTGTCATGTATTCATTAACTTCATCATGTTAAGTTTTCATTATACTAAGAAAGTTCTTTGATCTTTGATTTTCATTCGTATCGTTAGTACAAAAATTCCATTTCTATAAACGAGTTATCTCTAGCATTGGTGTGAAACCTTTTTGCCTTTAAGGTTTAATTAATTAAATGACTGTATTGAGGAAGGTTTAATTAATTAAATGACTGTCTTGAGAAAGAAGAAAGAAGAACTACTAATGGAAGTTGATGAAGCCCTACTTGACACTTTCATAGTATAGATGAAAAAGCATTTATTCAGATTTATGTTAAGAAAATGTAATATATGTAAAATATGTTTCGTATGATAAGTGATATTCGAAGAGAATGGATGGGCAAATTATTTGTGCGATCATTTAATAGGCATCGCGGACGAAATGTCCCATTTTCCAGGCTCGGTTGAAACTTTTCATTTACCACAGCCGCCACAGCAGCAACAGTTGCCCCTGAAATATATTGGAATATTTATATTTGTGTCCTCGTTTCCTATTCCCTAAAAGGTCAAGTAGAAAGAATTTTAGGTGCAAGTTTGCTGAATACAGCAGAGAACGAAAAGTCAAATGTTAATGCAGAAGCAAAATACGATGGCGCTGTTCACGTACTACATACTACTGAAACGTTGAGGAAAAGGCGAAAAATGAAAGAGAAAGATTACCCGCCACCGAAAAAGATCGCTTGAGTGGTTGTGATTAGGAGCAGCAGAAGGAGAACATAGCGAATAATCCATGCGTCGGAGAGTGACATGTCGCTGTTCCGAAGACAAATGTGCAATGAGGCTTCTGTTTCCACAGTGAAGTATTTAAAGAGAAGATGTCTGGGTGGGGTCCAACAAGATCCACCCGGAAAGTTGCTATAATTCCCTGTAATACTGTCAGCAATGAAAGGAAAGGTGGATCTTTTTCAGCGGATTTCTAAAGCTAATTCTTTGACGTGCCATAGAGTAAGACAAATCCACCACTACTATCGTTATTTGAACGCAGTAATGAAAGTTTCGAGAAATCTGAATGCAATGGAAAATTTCAGTGCAGTGGTACTCTTCCAATCACTGATATCATTAATTAATATGCATTTTGCATCTTATTTGTTAAATCTCCGATAATTTTCTTGAGAGGAATTTGAATTTCGTGCAAGAAAACGGATATCCCGTATTTCCACTAATACCATAATGAGCTCCTGATCTCATCCATATTTATACTATCTAATTATGGTGTAGATTCCAACGAATTGATAAGTATATTGACTTGTTAGGAGTATCTAATATTTATTCTTGTCTATCACAGAAAGAGGCAAGAAATCTGCTGGAAGCTGTTTCAAAGTGAACATATGCTAATGCAGTTATTTACAATAGTTGATTTTTCTAAAGAAAATCAGCAAGTCAAATAATTCAAAACTCAAGAATTTTTGTAGAACTCGAAATTACATTAGTTGCCTTTATCTAGTTTTGCAAGTGGAAAGATATTGAGTTTATTCTTGAGTTTTGAATTATTTGAATGCCTACGAAAGCTTTTTGCTTTTGGTTTGGCTAAAGTGTCCTGTGTTTTAAAAAATAAATTTGAAATCCAAACTCAGTTTTCTGGAAGTTTCAATATTTAACATGATACGTTCATCCCTCTAACACATACATTCCCACAGTTTGAAAATTTTTCGTCATTTTTCGCTTTCTGCTTAAATGAGTAAGCATGTATTCTTTATATTTAAATCGACTTCCTGTAATGTTAACACTATTTTAACTGACTGCTGTAATTAATTAGCATAATAATAGGAGCAATATGATTACCCTTAACAAATTTAACTGAGAATATTCCCATCAATTATAAGGCCTACGCGAAATCAAAAGGAAAGCTCAGGTGAAAAAATGACCTCACCAAGATCTTTTTTGTAGCAATGAAATAATGTAGCCTCAAAATTTAAATTTCACAGAATGACTCTAGTCTGCAGTGGGATTTGGCTCATGATGTAACGTTTTAGTAATTTAGGAAACAAATTAAACCATTTGTTGAACTATATGAAAATGGAGAATTTCTTGAATTAATCGATGCAAACGAGGTTTTAAGTTTTAGATGACGTTGAACTTTTGTTTGTGCTTTTTTCTTTACGCCTGCTTTCGACTTTTTCTACTAGTATATATTATTATACCTCTGGAAGTATTTTTCAGCTTGCATGTTCTCATTTGAATCCGGATTAGGGTAATAGTGTTAATTAGAATGAGTTTGAGATTAAGATACTTGGAAAGGTTTGTTTATCTTTCCACCTGTCATTTCCTACATCCGGCTCAACGACAGGATATTAGAAGTGATAATCTTGAATGCCAGCTTTTACTACAGCAGAGAACTTTGAATAATAACTTAGTAAAACTAGAAGGATAAGGAATGTTGCAGAATTGGTTTATGGTAGAGAAAAGCGAATCTGAAAGATATTTTGTACATCCTGTTCAGTATTAAAATCGGTTCTAGTCCTGGATGATGTGAGTGAGAACAAAAATAAATTAATTGAATTTAATAAAATCTCAACAAATTGAGGACAAATCAAAATGAAGAATACAAGAGAATCTTAAGAAAATGAAACACACATTTTATATTAGTTATTGTTTGAACAGAAATCATTTAAATACATTTCATGAAGATGAATACAAAAAGATGAAAGTAAATTATTACGATAAAGAGGATCCCAAGTAAAAGAATAACTTGAATGAGTGCGCTGACTGATAATACCAAAAACAGACCGAGGAAGGGAATTGTTACTTTTTATACAGTCTAGAAGAAAATTGAAATTTGAATTCATTCAAATTCGCTTTTTTTAAAAAAAAGTAGAATGAAAGAAATTTTGAGAAAAACTGCAAAAAATTGATAATAGTAATATCATGTAGAATGAGAATTATGTCAAAATGAAATAGTAGTTACAAGAGGAAAATAACTCAAATTAGAAAAGATTTGATTAGGTATACTGTTGTGTCTTGCCTCTGTGAACTAATCTTCAGTTGGTGCTTAGGGTCTTGAAACTTTAATTTAGAGAATTTTAGAAATTAAAAAAAATTATAACTGTTGCTAACATTATTGAATTGTTATATTTGTTCACGAGATTTCAGTTGCAAAATTAGTAGCATCTGCTTCGATAAAATGTACGTTCTATTGCTACTGTTGGTATTAAAAGTTTTTCCTAAATTATAAGCTAACTACTATCCATCTTGCAAGTTTCGTACTTTTTTACAATCTTTCAAATTGTAATGCTAGCTTTCTTATTATACGAAATATTCTACCTGATAAACTCTGGCTGTTTACAGCACTTGAAGAGCACTAAGTTTGTAATTTGAAGAAATTGGATTTGTTTCTATCTGGAGCTGACCAAGTAGATTTTATATCAGGACAGGAAGAAATAATGTCGACTGGGAAAAAAACTTTACGTCCCATCAGAATTAAAAGTAATGTGTAAGGAAATTTTTATTTCTGTTGGAACATACAGATGAATTGAATATGAGAAGTTTGGGGAACTCAGGTTCCGGATTACCTGCCAATGGAGATTCGATCACCGCTACCAGTGGTCATTCCTACAATCGTTACGACATCAAAATTTGCAAGTCCACCAGAAGCGGAACACTTTAAGTATTTAAGATAAATAAATTCAAAATTTTTAATTACAATAACTTGCTATGAAACTGTCAGACAAATTAGGGATGAATTTTTCCTATTCTCCTTCAAACTTTTTTTTAAATCGGTAGATTTAATCTTGATTGAATCAGTTCGTTTATAATGAATCTGGTCGTTGTGGAGATAAGCCATCATGAAATACAGAACCGCAATAAAATAAAATGACAAGTTAGGAGAAATGGAGCTAGAAGTTTTGCCGTCGCTTTAGAATTTTAAAACATGAGCGATTCGTGAAACTAGCCGGAGTGGGATTTATGAATTATGTCATCTCATCATAAAATTATATAATTAATAAATGCTGATGACATAAATTTTATTTTCTTAATAACTTGTCATTCATTCTCCTCTAGTCATTTCGGTCAGCGAAATATATACTGCATAGTATTTTAAAGCCTCCTACAGATTAATTTCCGAGTTAATCGTTCTCCAGAAACTTTCCCTTTTCACCTTCAGTTTCTGAGCGTTTCAAAAGGTGCAATTGCAACTCTAGTAAACAAATAATTTATCTCAAAATTCCAGGAAAAAAGTTCATAAAGAAAGACAATGAACAGGAAAAATAAAGAATTAATAATGAGAAAATATGATAAATTTCAAAGATTATTAGTCATTTCGACAAAGAGCACATAGTCAAAAATTAAATTTTTTTATCTGTATCTCTGCGGCTACC
Source organism: Setaria equina (assembly GCA_003012265.1). NCBI lineage: Eukaryota > Metazoa > Nematoda > Chromadorea > Rhabditida > Setariidae > Setaria > Setaria equina. The sequence continues at coordinate 2,793 of PQVD01000720.1, read as the reverse complement.
AATTTGTGATTTCTGAATATCAGTCAGCCTTCGTGCTTAACCAGAAGTCACTTGAGTTCGTGAGTTACTCTGCAGAACTGTTATGTCAATTTCAATCTTCTATAAAAATTGTAATCGGAAAAACCGTACGAATAGTAACTAAGAAAATGATAAATACAACAATTTAATTCAATTCTATTTTTGTTTATGAAGTTCACCAAGTTCAGGTTATTCAATTTTAGTCACTCACTTGCAGCTAATTTCTTTCTAAGTATCTTTTGAATCTACTCATGTATATGACATTAACAACAGAGTCAGCAGGATTCTCAATTATTTCATCGGTTCAACACTACTTGAATGAATAAGTAAAAATTAAATGATTTAGTGACAATGCTTTCTGCTTCTTCGGTAAGAGTACAATTAGAATGTAAATTGAAATATGGTAATACATACAGGAACAAAGTTTTACACCACTGCCAAATTTAAATTCCATTAGAAATAACCTAGACAGATGGTATGAAATGACAAACTTCAGTAGCGTGACATCATAAAATGGAACAAGCCTAGATATGGCAAAATGATATACCACAGCGGGAGTGCTAATCGTATAATAAAGAAAAAATGGAAGTCGGTTTCATCCCTCGTTGAACACTTCCCATCAGTTATTTACCAGTAATCAGGCGTTCATGGATTTCGGAGGAGCTTGGTGGAGGAGTCAGAGAAAGAGATAAAAAGTTCTCTGTTTTAGCAGTGTTGTCTACATTTTCCACATCTTCATCGCTACAACCTCTTTTACCTGTGCAACCTGAAGTACCACTGGAACTGTCATGTTGACATTCTTCACCATTTTCATCATAACTACCACCACTTCCAATGTTACCATAACTACCACCACTTCCAATATTACCATAACTAGCACCACTTCCAATGTTACCATAATTACCACCATTTCCAATATTATCACTATTTTCCCCACATCTGACATCATTTATTGGAGTTTCTCTACGGTGGCAACAGCAACAGCGATTGTTCCTGAAAGTGATTTGGAATATTCGAACATAAGTAGGCCTGACTAGTCTAGTCCATCAATAAGACGAACGGCTCACATTTTATCGAAGAATAGCGTTTCCACCTGATGGATGATGACAGTAAGTATCAGAATTTGGCTGAAGTGAAGCATAATTCTGTAATGAGTACTGTATAGTTGATACTTTCTGCCCGCTGAAAATAGAAGTTAAATTTGAATTAGAAAAGTTAGTTCAGACAGTTAACAGGATGCTCTTGAGAGTGACGTGCACCGTCTTCGTAAGATTGGTATATCTACAGTATCTACTCCAATTAAATTTCTAGAGCAAATAACTTTTATGCCCTAATTACCAAAGGATTCAAGTACATAAAATCCCATTTGAATTCCCAACTATTGTAGCTTTCTTTGTTATAAATTTCTAATAATTGAATTGAATGAATATTTTCAACTAATTCCTTACTCTTTTAATTAGCAACAGAGAGTTGATATAGAAAAGCGCGGTTGAAAATGGTTCATCGATCAATTATGTCCAGTTTTCAACAAACTCACCTTACAGCGTGAGCACTGGAGAAGAATTTCATAAAATAAAAAGGAAATTTTATAGTATCGTAATAAAGATACCTATAAGAAATAACAATGCGCCTCACCTCATCCTTATTTGCTCCTTGCCAAAACTTTCTGTAATTCTTTAATTATCACTGTTTCTGTGATTCAATATAATGAAAGCTAGCCTGTTCCGCACCACAGACTCTTAACCTTACGTCATTCACAACGTCTACAGCTTGTTCTGTACAGTCAAATAGCTGTTCCTGATTTACGGTAATCCATTCAAAGAAGGACAAAAAACAAGTTTTAACGTCTGGCACAAAGTTACACTTCCAGAATCTACGAGATATCCAAGTTTCTGAAGGACCTGCATGGATTCTCAGTCGCTATACATGGAAATTTGGAAACTATTTACTATTAAATGCTCAACGGTGAGTAATTCGGAGATCAACAGGAGGCTCAGAGCATTTATCCCTCGCACAAATGTTTTGTTCTTATCAGCAGTATACATTATGACGGCAAGCACGATCTAGGTATGGGATAATGGTGCGTTGAATATTCAACGCCGATGCAACCTGTTGGAGATGGCGAAGAATGTGATGAAGCTAACAAATTATTAATCTATTTGTGTGTTGAACATAATCCCATTCTATCATCACTATTGCTAATCATTCATTTGGTATTTACCAGTACTTCGACCAGCTTCTTCACGAATTTTGATAGCTATCTGTCAACTCGTAATGTTTTTGGAAAGGTTGTTGAATGGCTTGATTTTCCTCATAAGTTTTTTGGGTCAACTCAGACGTGGAGAAAAGATTCTATTTTGAACGATCGGACAAGGTCGGAAACCAAAACATAGAAGTAAATAGCGTAGAGATTAAAGTCATTTTCAGGTACTGATGAATCATGAGTAGGATTCAGCTGATTATCGTCTTTTTAGTTATTCTCAACGAAGTACAAGGGTTATTCTTCAGAAGGTTTGCTCATTCATAAGAATCCACATTAAAATTAAAGCATAAATTTTCCAGAAGTAATGCGAAATTTTAGTGTGAGAATTCGGAACTTGTAAAATACTTTTAGTATTTCAAGACAGCCCTTTATAATTTTTATTATTTGGATCTTTGAAAGAAATTTTTAATCACTCTATTTCGTTATTTTCAGGAGATGCTGTAAGAGGTGTTGTTGCTGCAGATGCTGTAGCAGAGGTTGCGGGAGTGGATGTGGTGGTGGAGGTTGTGGTG
>PQVD01000713.1:0-19254 GCA_003012265.1 Setaria equina | reverse complement strand
AAGTGTTTTTTTTTTTCTTCATTCAACGCAACGTGCTTCCGACAACGGTATGTTGAATGAGGCTACGGTCAGAATAGCTTCCAATAACTGTGTAGTCTTTCAGCAACGTTCAAGAGAGATAGATGATCGGTGATCATTTTCCAGCGTCACGAGATCTTAAAACTTGTTGCAAATCTTCGGGAAAAAATAGAGAACTGCTTCTTCAAATTTTTACATAGCTTAAGTTAAAAAAAAGATCTCAAATATGGACTACAAGAATCTTCACGCTTATTTCCTCAATTCCTTTTTTTACATATTGATTTTATGGAAGCAAGGAAAAAAAGAATGCTGAATATCAACAACAAAACTTGTCAGCTACCGACAAAACTGAATTAAATTTAATATCCCCATTGACCTTCACAGATTAATAAACAAAAAAATGACTCGAGCTCAGACTACAAAGTTGGAATGGAATACTTAACACTAAAAGGAAGCCATAAGAACTATTTATAGCGCACAACTTAAAGAGTAGGATCAGTCAGTAATTAAAGGAATGTTAGCCAAGCAGGGATCATATTTCGAATTTGAATGCTGCTATAATACAAAAAATTTCGGTGTTAAAAACGTAATGGCTTTGAATTAAGGAAGAAATTTTGTTCCAACACTATGAGCAATTTTAGTAATTGGCCTCTGATTAAGCAGGACACAGAATGAGATGATAAATCAACATAATTGCAAACTCCAACATGTTGTGGAATCAGTTCCCTGGAATTCGGAACTTTTTTCTGTATAGAAAGGTAAACCGTGCAGTAGAGTCACATGTCGACTTCAAACTTCCTTTGTTTGAAAACTTGAAAATATCCAATAACAAACATGTGAGTACTGCCAATTATTATATTTAAAGGAAGTGAATTATGGTGTTGAGTTCTTCCTGAATTGCCAAGCGCAGTAAAACAAGCAAGTTCAAAGCTGTCATAAGATATAGGGAGAATTTATTTGAAGAGAAAGAAAAAAAAAAAGGAGAAGGAAACAGTTTGACTAATCGAGGAGTTTCGCTGATAAATTGAAAAAATGAAGAGAATGGACATAAGTGGACAGCAGAGCAGATAAGAGAGATCTTCCACTTTGTGCTGTCAAAATATGAAGGAAAAAGACACAAAACATTTTGCAGCCATAACATCATTTAAAAATCGCCGTTCTTTTCTTCCAAACAAAATTGCCTTTTCACAACGATGAAGTATAAATCGTTTCTAACCAATTAACTGTTTTGTCATTTCTTGCCGCTTCTTTCTCGATGACAAGGAAGGTCGAATTTCACATTGCTAAAAGTTAATCTCTCGGAAATTTCTTCTTTCAGATTAAATAGGAGAAAGGAAGAGTGGCGAAGTGGGTGGGTTACTGCCCAGTACCTGTGAAGGAAATCAATTTTTCCTGCAAACAGATCGCAATAACTGAGTGAAGGACAACGCATGCAGAGGACACGCATATACAGGAGGGAGCAGAGTAGCAGTGAATTTATTTTTGAAATCATTTTGATGAATGAATGTTAACAAATAAGAGAATCAGTCCCTCGAAAGGTTTTCCCCTTATTTAACTTCCCTTAGTTGTATTTTTCAGTCGGTATGGTATTAGAATTTTAAAGTTTCTTGGAGTCACCATGAAGAACAGCGCTGATTTGCCATGCCATACAACCGGACTCTAGATGAAATTTGAGCAAAATGACAAGTTTGGTAAAAAGATACACTATTCTCATAATTTAAAACACTGGGAAAACGAAGAACAGGTTCCTAGAAAAAAATGATTTTACTTTTCATGGTTTCATACGCAGAAGCACCGCAGGGTATTTTTTATAGGTTTTCACAGTAACAAATACTTCATCGTATTAACTGTTAACTCATTAGTTTTCCATCCATAGTCAAATTTGAATTGAATGTAATCCGTGATAAACACCAAAGAAATTGCTACCGTAATAAACAGAATCGAGAGAAAGAGAAGAGACTCCACCGAATTATCTCACCCAACCTCCTCTTTTTTATCAAAATGAATTGAATCTATGAAGGTTGCACAATGAAGATTAAATTATAAGGAATTTGAAACGTAACGGATCTCAAAATTTCCAGGAAGAGCTTTGTTTTTACTTCCGGAAGGATTAAAAGACTTCTAGGATGTGTTTGGACAGCCCATGTTCGGAAAATCTCTTCAGGATGTCGTCGTAGCACTTTAGATAATGACATATAGACATTGGCATTTGAAATGGAAAACATGCATCAGCACGGTGTACGCTAGAGATAGTCGCTTCACAATATTGTCATCTTTTACAAGACCATTACTATTAAACTGAGCATATATATATATATATATATATATCTGTAGTTTCGAGGGCCAAATAATCAACCGCATACACTCAACATCGCGTCCTCCGGTCCCCTCCATATGGATCCCATGTTTATTATTCCCAATAACCGATGAGGATAGATACGTAAACATAGTGACCAAACAAACAGTAAATAACCACGATGTGTCATTTGAAACAGTCAACTCAAGCATAAAGAAGAGAGATCATCGGAATGCCAGTTCGAGAGTGACTGAGATGGAAGATTTAAAACTTATCTTTTCAGAGGACAACATGTTTAAGAAATGATAGTGAACACGATTTAGAACTATCTGTTAGACAATCCTTCAGTTTTTGAGTCACTAATACAAAAAGGCCTCGAAAGATGCATTTCGTAGGTGCTTCTGGAGTGCAATAAAAGTTGACACCTCTAACTTTACATTGATACCACAATGAATTACCCGATTTTTTTTATCTCCCTGGATTGATTATAAATTCTTCGAATATAAGGAAGAATTGAAGCTAAGCAATAAATTGAAAGAGTTTAAGTTTGAATAAATTCAAATGAAACTTGAGAAGGAAAAATTATAAGGAAATGGAAATATTGTTTGCTGCCCAAAATTACTGCGGAAAGGGAAGGTAGAGGACAGAAGAATGTTTAACCGATAAGTGTGGATTTGAGAGAACAAAACTGGAGCAGACATGAAAAGCGACACATAGGTGTCCTCTAACCGGATTTCTGATTGTGCAGAATGCGGAAGGAAAAAGGAGAGCTTCACTATCTTCATTACATTTTCTCAGTTTTGTTATTCAGCAGAACTTTTGACATGACACGTACAAGCAAACTATTTTAAAATAACTCAAAAGTAAGTAAAAAATTACAGCAGAAGTAGGAAAAGAAAACATTGCACGGCTTCATATGGCATAGTAAAAAAATATTGTATACTAGTTTCAATTTAGTAGATCTTGTATTCTAACCGATCAGAGATCGAAATTCTGGCTTACTGGCTTTAGAATGCCACTGCAATTCACTTATTTCACCAAATCATGGCCACTGTATCAAGAATCAAAGTTTGAACTGAGAAATTAAAGTAGAACAAGAAATTTTTCACCCTGCTGGCTGCAGAATCAAATATTCGTTTCAACGGTGTTTCTGTCAGAAGACGAATTGTATAGGCGATAGGAGAAAGTACGAAAGATGAAACTGCATGAGAACAATTGAAAAATAACAAGGAACAGATCGAGCCAGCTCTTGAATACTTCGCACTCGATGATGGCAGTAACGCTGATGACGATGACAGCGACACTGAGAGTGCTGCAAGTGAAGTAGGAAGGCAGAATGAAGTAATACTGCAAGCAATCACCGACGGTTGCTTAGTGATTCATTGTTTGAAAAAAGTTCCCCAAATTTTGGCCTCCATGATTGTCCGATCCGAATCAACTGGAAATTCCCTCTAAATTAAGAAAATAGTGAAACTCCCAAATTAACAAAAAAGTACGAAATCCGCTAGTGCATCAATACCAATAAGAGCGAAAGGATAACATTAATCTTGGCGCTGCAAAATGAGTAAGCAAGACGATGACACCACAAACTTAAATATAGATTTACTGATTAGTTCGGCGATATTGGACTGCCTACTGAATCTCAGTAGGTTTTTAACCCAACACGTCTGCAGCTCCCATTCTCTTCTCATACTAAAAAAACAATTGCAGTTATGTTGCTAGTAATTTTTAACAATTCCAGCCCACCTTAACCTTAACTGGTTGAAACAAATATTTTTTCCGGTGAGCCTGAACACGGAGCAAAGACTAAGGCAGCTATTGTATCGAAATGCTTCCATAAGTATAAACTTTAGTCCTAAACATTTCAAAAATTTAGAGGCAGATGTACTGAATGATAAATCGATATGGCTTCTTAAATATATTTCAGCAACTCGCGGCATTGCGGCAAGCAGAGCAAATAGTACGATACAGTCGACAGTTTGGAAATTTCATGGATTTCTTTGATGTTTTTGTACGGTGTCCTTCAATAAGGAAGATAAATATAGTTACTAATATGACTTAATCTCAAAAATACATAAGTTTTTGAACTCCTAAAGGTGCATAACATTCTGTATCAGGAGGGAGATAGAAATATGTTTCTGGAAAGGCATAAAGGATGATTAGGGAGTTTTTCATTTTACCAAGCGGATATATGTCTCCGAATGTTTCAGAGAAAAGAGGTCATTCGCAGACGGATGGATGGCCTCTTTACTAAAATATTTCATCTGTTTAATCGGTCATTTTGTAGTCCCCGTAAAATTTAAATTTTACGTCCAATAAGAAGATTCGACTAAGCTCTACATAAATGACGGAAGTACATGATTACGCTAGAAGATAACAAGTAGACATAATAAACAAATGAAAAGAATTTAAGAATAAAAAACAGCTCACTTACGGAATACAGTACGCTTCACGGATGTATTTGCTACTACTTTGATTTTATGCTCCCTTATAATATTTTAACTAATGCGACCTATTTCCGCTTTTGCTATGTTCCCACACTCCGTCCATTACTTCATTTACAATTTGGATTAATCTAGTGAATTCTACTTGTTACAATCTTACCATTTCATCCATTTTTCACGATCATTTCCGATCACGTATGGCACATGTGCATGTCGAACGACGTCAAGAAGTCTCAAATATATAAAAGTATTCTGCACCGTACATGTGACATATGTACTCAAATTTGACAAAATCATTAAAAAAAAAATCATCTACACTATAAGACAAACAAACGAGGATTTGTTTAAATCAGTTGATCAGGGAAAACTTTTTAATTGGGAACTGCGCGAACATTTTTTACTGATCTGATTGATAACTATAAATTCGTGACATGGCACACCAACAAATCAAGTACTCGCAAGAAACAGAGCGGACCATCTCACTAAGGAATTTCAACATTTGGATTGGCTTCTAATTCCTTCTATGGCAAGTGATTTGTGGTATATGCGCCCTTTTAAAAATATTGAATAATTTCATAAAAGGATTTCCCTTCTTTTTTTTTCACAGACTGTTACAAGATTTAAAAAGATGCAAGATGAAAAATTATGATTAATTCAGTATTAAAAAGTATTTACTGCAGCCTGCTTAATGAGAACCAGAAAGATAGTCTGGATGAAGTACAATATTAAACACAGTATATTTTAGGATTTCATTTCTATATATTTGATAAATTATAGGTGTGCTAATATATATATTTATACATTATATATATATATATATATATATATATATATTTATATTGATAAGATGAACTATAAATTAAGTACGGGAAAGCGCTAGCGGACTTCTTGATAACACATTATGGATATGACTACTGGTAACGAGGCCATCTAGTGGAATAAACAGAACAATTTCGGGAGGTTTATTATAGGAGATCGATACACAACATTTCTCCCATCTGCGAGTGGACACGTCGTCACAGAAAGACATGCTGTTCTGAATAAACAGATTGGCCTGAGATATACGGAAACAATTATATTCAGAGTGCAATCACAAACTATAATACTTAGGAAAGCGAATTACATCGAAGTCTAATTAGTAAATGACAAGTGTGAGGGTTCGAAGGTGTAAGTGTTGTTATCGGGTTTCGCGACTCCTAGAAAGCCTGGGCAGACCGCTACAACTGGTAATCTGAGTAATGAGAAAGAGAAGGGAACGGATGGTAGATTCTGTGTGTCTTGCGGCTTCTGAAGGCACTCCAAAGACAGAGGCGGCGTAGATTCGGAATGGAGACAACGGGAAATGTGGATTCTGTAATTCGCTGAAATGTTAAATGTTGGAAGGTTTTTTGGGGAAGGGTACAAAGGACGAGAATCAGAAACGGACAATAGAGGAAGGAAGAGGACATCCTATGTTCTATGAACAGTCCCTACTGGTAATGTGAAGGAAACAGGTAGAGGAAGGGATAGAGAAAAAGGGGAAGAGGGGAAGCGGTACATTCAATATTACTATAGTGGTGAGAGAGTAGGACTGGTGGGAATTTTGCTTTTTGAGGTGGAGGTAAGAACAGGGAGAAGGGAAAATTACGATTTAATCACACCACGGTGTATGGAGTAGGCATCCTGAAAGATAGCGATAATTGCAAGTTGCAGAGGTGTGGACTGGAACGGTACTGGGTAGTGGTCAATTCTGAGTGAGGGCAAAGCCGAAAGTACTAAGAGAGATGCAAGTTCCAAGATGGCAGACGAAGGGAAGGGTAGAATGATGAATGGAGCATCTGTTCTGCAGCTGACAACCATCTGTTAAGAAGAGGAAGTGACCAGTGGCTTTCTGAACACACCAAACGCAGAAATCCGAGTGTTCCCGTGAAATCTCGTCTCGTATTCATTACCGACATGACGGCAAGAAGGATATTGAAAGGAGCAGAAATGTCAAAGCTCTGCTATACAGTCATATAAGTTTCATTGGTGTTCCTTTGGTTGCCGAGTCGAATCCATCCCACAAACCACACGGACTTACACTACGCACACACACATATGCATCGGAGGATAATTAGTGTTTGTGGTTGAGACAGATCTGAAGACCTGTTATTGTACACCCTAGCATTTCTTCAGAAGACTTATTTGAGGTAGAGTTAGTTTGTATTTCAGGGATAAATGGACAAAAGACTGTAATTATTAAAATTGATGATAAGAAGGTAAATTACTGAGCACCAAGTTAATTGCAATAGAGCACTCTTGATATTGCCGTTGTACCTTAAGTCAAGTTGGTCACTTTTCGAAGTTTTAAAGATTTGACAAATTGGGTTGGGGAAATCCAGAAAATGGTGCTATATCGTATATTACTATATGTGACTTCAAAGTATCCGTATCCTATCCAGAGATGCAAGACAAGTGACGGTAGTGGGTTTCATGGAAATTCTAGGTTTAAAGAAATGGATTACCGAAGGTTTCGAAGCAATTATTTACCAAAGTCATGCGAAGGTCCATACATCATTTATTCATTTCTTTTGAAATAAAAGCTCGATAACAGATTTATTTGAGGGAAGCAAAGTTTGGGAAGATGGGATTCACAAATGAACATCGACATTGAACAGAGGTTGGGAATGTTGAACAGCTCGCTTATAGTCATAATTTAGCGGAAATAGGGTCTGCTGTGTAAGGTTCTTGTCCTCATTGAAATAGACAGAAACCGTGGTAGTGATTAATACACTCCGATCATCAGCTTTTAGAATTAAACAAGTTATCCTCATTAAAAAAAAAAATGTTCTTTATGATATCAAGCCAGTTGTACCTAAAAATGCTACACTAATGAACTGTGCTACAGATGGAACAGAATGGTCCTGCAGTGGAATGGAATAAACTTATAGATAAAAGAAGAGCGGTGCCATCTACGGGAAAATTCCTGCAAATCACAGACAACTAATAAAATTGATGGCACGGTTTGACACACCTTTGCATATTGTTTGAAGTAGCAACAGTAGATGAGGGAAACATGAAAAAAGTAAGAGGAGAGAAAGGCTGCATGCGTGGAGGACAGTAGCTGAGTGCTTATTCCTTCATCGGACTTCCACTTCACTGAGATTCATAATTTCCTCTGAAACAAATTGGTCTTGATAGCATTGCGGAATATCGAAAAAGCAACAGGTGGCAGTAGTCAATATTACTTCATAAAGTTTCACTGAATCCCCATTCACCTTACCCTTATCTCACATGCTTGCTATCCGGCTTATTGATAACTCCTTTGTAACCTCTAAAATCTTGTAATGAGAGTTGTTATTGCGTGGCACAAATAAAGAAATTGGTTGCGTGAGAACGTTCACGTGGTAGCAGTTAGTACAAAGAATTATCCAGAAGGCTTCCGCTTCTTTATATCTTTTGATTACGCTACTTGAAAATGGAACCAAAATAAAAAGTACATTTAGCTAATGGGGAAAATTTATTTTAACAATGTGACAAAGCTATTTTTATGAGTACATCATCTGAACTGTGCCAGAGATGAAAACGCAGAAAATTTTGTTGGTATTTTCAATGACAAAATTATAGCAAAAGGATTAATTGACTGCTCTGTCCTCCTATTTTCAAAAATACCATCCTGGAATTGATAAAATACAATATTTTTTGTCATTTTTAAACTTCCATTCCCATTTCTAGCAGTTTTTCTTCTGCGTAAAATCAATACTTCAACAGTTCAGTTACTTATTTGCAATGTCCGAACTGAACGCTTGAACTAACATCCATAATTTCATTACATATAATACTGCTGTGACTAAAACTAAAAATTGAAATTAGAAAACAAATGTTAATGATAAGGTATCTGAAGTGTCAAAAGACACGTCATTTGATTGTCAAAATTCAAAAATTTCTTTTTTCGACAGACCATACAGGACAATAAATAGTTCGAAGTTATTACGTTCAAACTTTTGGAAATTAATGAGATTTATCAGAAAATTTTCAAAATTTACAGATCTCTATAATTACTGCTCCATAAAGAAACCCAAACTTGTATTGAAAAAAATTCATTTCTTTTGATAATGCATCAGCAAAAATAGCGAAAGCTACTTCCACATCTTTTAGTGAAATGATGAGCGAAGAAGGGTCAGAGAAGGAAGGAAAACATGTTTTAATTTCATCACTACGAAAAAGAAGAGGTCATCACCACACCGACTGTTTCAAAGAAACGGCAATGGGAAGAGGGTGACGGACAAGGAGGCAAGAAAAATTTGCTGAGTTGAAGAACTTGTTTTCAGGCCACCTACTTTTTCACCTTCAAATCTTCGCTGCCTTCTGTAACAAAATGTGATGCTGAGTAGATGAATATGGTTGGCGATGAAGCGATATTTCCCTTATTTTACAAAAGTATTCAACATTTTACACTAACTATTTCATGCTTTTCATACTGTAGTGACTGAAATGGATATGAAAAGTAAGGCAGTAAGGGTGCAAAGGAAGAAGTGAGAGTTTTCAAGACAGGTGAGAAGATTTGTAAAATTTTATTATTCTTAAAATTCGTACAAAACAGTAGCAGATAGGAAATCCCACATATTTGAAAAATTGATTTTTAACTCGATTTTTGCCGTAATATTACAATGATTATCTGTTCCCATTCACGCGAACACTTTCCATACAAAAACTAATGATATCAGCGTTCAAATAAATGGTTTTTCAAACGGATTTAACCAATTTTTAAATCAAATCTATTCTTCACGAAAGATAAGGTGATGGTTATAAGATAACGATGATGTTATAAAAGCAAAAGAACACAACAAAAAGAACCAAATAATACTCGAGGGTAATAGAACAGTCAAGATTATGAAAATTGATTGACTGAAATTTTAATGATCGGACTAGACCTCGAAAATACGAACTGTAGAGTCATTCAAGATTTTCCTTACGTAGCGAAATAAAATGAAACTAAGGAGCAATTATGAAGTAAATACATATAAGCGCTTTTACTGTGTAAAGATTGCATAATGACAGCAACATGAAGGAGTTGAATTGAAGACTTTGACCTGTTGAAACCATGCAGCCATCTACAAAAGACATTTGAGAGACAAGGTGGAAACAGATGTGACCTTGCAAGTGCGCGTATACTTATTTCTGCTTTATTTTTCTATCTCTGCTGTTTTGTCTGCCTGTACAAATTAGATAAAAAACATGTTGAATTTGCAAGTCATTCTTGACCAACTGAGATAAAATTGAGCACATGATGTTTAGAGAGGAATGGACGAAAATGAACATTTGAAATGGATTTAATTTAATATTTCAACTTCTTTGATAAAACTGACCAAATCCAGGATTGTTCTGGTCGTTAAAACAGAAACACTTCCTGAGTTATTTCCCTTATCATTTTCTGATAAAATAAAAAAAAATATCAACAATTTTCGCTACAGGCAGGTGGTATCGAACGAGCTAAAAAAGGTTCTGTTACATCACTACTTTCGTTAATTGAATCGGTCCCTTAACTAACGGTTGCAATTTTATGCAATTTTATTACCAGAATTTTAGGGGTGACAAATTTATCAGAACATTCGATCTTGTTCTCGAGATCTTTTCCTTCATTTCATGTGAAAAAAAATGTTTTCTGCAAATTGCTTACTGCCGTCAGAAAAGTCATCTATGAAAGATAAAATTCAGATTTTTCACACGCCCGGCTGAAAAATCGGAAAAAAAAATTAAGCTAAAAATTAATAATATCAGAGAAAACAGATGATCGGATCAAACTGAATTCATGTTTTTTATTCAATTCATACATATTAATCCCCACCACCACATACCCTTTTGTCTTCTCTACCACCTGCTCTCACCCCCTGAGCTCTTCATAACTAAACCCATCATTGTAGACCCTTATGTCAACTACATCCCTCTCCCACGATCAAAAAAGCTGTTTCCTTTACGTCATTCTTAGACTTTACTAATAACAAGAACAAATCCCTAATTTATTGATGTATTTAAGTCTAGCACCTTCCAAAATAATGGAGATTCTAGACTAAAAGAAAAAAAAATTCAACTTTGCTTTAGTGATTGAATCCATTCACAGTGTCTCCAAATTCCCAACTCCAACGAAAACTCAAGTTCAGTATGAATTTGAAGATATGATGGTATCAAATAGCCACAAGAATTAATTTTATTTTTATTTGACTGGAATATAAACCATAGAAAAAACCGAACAATTAGTGATTGTATGCACAACACCTTTGTAACCGGCAGCGCTCAAGAAATTTTGTTTCGCTGAACTTCAAAATATTTGTTTAAAATGGATTACAAATTTAGACATTAAAACACGATTGAATAAAAGAAAGACACAATAAACAAATAAATAAGACGAAAATAATCTGATGAGCATCAAAGATGAACACAACAGAAAGTATTGGATTTGCTCATACTGCCGACAAGGCATGATTAAATCTGAAACCATTTTAACAAAAAACACAACAATGCCAAGCTAAAAACCTGGCCTTACAATGTTAAAAGTTGAGCAGTTCTAATCTCCCGAATCGAATCTTCGAGACATCCTTCCGAAACCTGTACAACTTAAGATACTCTGAAATAAGTATAATTAATGAAAGGCTAATATGAACAAAACAAAACACATTAGTCAATAGGATATTTGATGCCACGAATATGAAATTTAAAAAATTCCAATTCCAGCACATTACATTTAAATAAATCACAACTAATCTTCCTGGATGATGTAAAATGGTAAACGCAATTCGAGAAAGCTTCAACCAATTCTAGATTACATACCGAGAACCATCAACTGGCTCAAAATGGTAAAATAAAACGAAGAAAACAGGACGAAGGAAAAGAACTTCGTAGGATCCAACTAAAAAATGTAAATTTCACACAGATATTTTCTTTACAGATCTTGCAGTACCTACAGTAAATCCTATGGAATCTATGAGAAACCCTACAAGAAAAATTCACGTGAAATTCAGTGGGGGTAGAATCCACATTCACATGTTTAAAAGTTCGAAGCAACAAAATTAATTATCAATTTGCAATGCTAAAACAGAATCCAGTTATCAGTGCTTTGAAAAATCTGTAATAAATACAGCATCATCAATTGGTACATTTTAGGTTAAAAAGAAATAAAATACAGAAAGCTTTATGTAAAAAACAAAAGCAAGAAGATTAAGAGCTCGGAGATTTTACTTTATAAAAAGAAACCAAATAAAGTTGCTTAAAGAGATCATTAGCCCAATGATTTTGAAGAGCTCAATTGATGCAATGTCAATTGCTTAAAAATGAATAAATTCGACGTAGTGATCAAAAACAGAAAAAACACTCCCCTGCCAGTTTCAAACCGTCAGACTACTGGTGGAGTGGGAATTAGGATTAAGCCACAAAAAGAAAATGAGCTGTAACGTGATCGAAATAAAGGTCAAAAAAAAAAAAAAAAACAAATTACTGGAAAAAGACATCTATTATACCACAAATGAATTTTTGAAAAATTATTATAATTTACTGATCATCGATTATGGTTTGATGATGAATCAACTGGATCTGAAACAGGTGTTGTAATGTTAAAATTTTGAAGGACAGATTCGCGTTCGCGTTCTGCCACACCCAAAATTTCTTGGACGAAGGCTCCCATCGAAAATTTGCGATCATTACGAGCGTCATCAAGGAACCTATGAACCAATAAATCTGGATACTTCGGCCTGTTGTTATAATCTTTTGTCAAGCTGCAAAAGAAACAGGGAATGAAATCTTCTTCTGAATCATCGTCAAAAACAAAATAAACTAATTTCNNAATAAACAAAAAAAACAAAATAAACTAATTTCCTTGGCAAAAAAATGAATATTAAAATTACAAATGTACCACATACCACTGAGCAACAAAGTCCTGAAAATTATTGGTGAATCCCAAGCTGTGAGATAATCTTGGCGCTGGTTCATGAACAACCTGTTTCAATTGCTCAAATGGTGTTTTCCATTTGGAATATGGATGGGATCCTGAGGCTATCTCCACCTGAATTCAATCCAGATTATAAATGGAGACGAAGCAATAGGGAAATTAATAACTGGAACCAAATAGAGAGAAGACTAATCAAAAAAAATTCGAACAAAAAGCATATAATTTGATATCCTGAAATAGAAATACATACCAGCGTAATACCTAAACTCCATACATCGGCTCGGACATCATAAGCAACCTTCTTTTCACCTTCAATTCTCTCTGGTGGCATATAAGGCTTGCAACCTGCATTTACCGTTTTTGCAACCTAAACCTGATTCCAAACAAACAAAGTTTGAAACAGTTCAAGTAAAAACGGAATTTCGTTTTGACTTCTTTTAGACATAATCTCAAAAATTGTCCGAAAAACCGCAACCAAAACATCACTTACTGAATTTGTTAAATGGCCTGAAATGCCGAAATCACAAATTTTCACTGCTCCCTGTTCATTAAGCAATATGTTTGATGGCTTTACATCGCGATGTATTAGATTCATTTGCTCCTTCATGAAATTGAGTCCCTCAACGACCTACAGTAATGCGTTTTTTCCACATTTTTGTCCCTTCTGCATTAAGTCAAAGAATAATTAGATAAATCATTATTGTCAAGATGCTTTGAATAAACCTGTAAATATGTTTTAATCTAATAAATTAAATAATGGTTCCAATATGCAACCCACCGAAAGAGCACATTTAGCTATAAACATTTCTGGCAAAGGACGACCAGAATCGAAGCACATCCGATAAAATTTATCCAGTGAAGTATCCATCACCTCCATGCAAATCCATACATCACCTTCACGAAACATTGCGCCATAAAAACGTACCATCTGAAATTTGCTTTATAAACACTATATTTAATCTGAAAAAAATTTTAGAAAATATAAAAAGCTTGCAAAATATGAAATTATCAACATGAAACACCAATCCTTACAAAACAATTCGTTTAAAATGATAATACTTGGAAGCTTAAAGTGCCAAAATTACCTGTGGACAACAGTCACTTTTCATGCAAGCTTGTAACTCTACAAGCATCCGCTTCTGACTTTCATCGTTTATTTGGGAATGGATACGCTAAAAAAAAATTTTAAAGCTTCATAATGCAAATGGCAGTTTAACTCCTTTAATTTCGAAACAGAAGTTATCGTAAAAAGTTCATTATCTTAAATCAACCTTCACAGCCATAATAGTATTCGTTTGACGGTGACACATTTTTTCAACAACTCCATATGCCCCCCTCCCAAGCTCCTCGATTTTTTCCAACTCTTGAGCTCGCACCTGAACCTCTTCACCATCTTCTGAAAATCTGAAAGTAACTTCATGTAAAAAAAAAAGGATACTGTATCAGAATTTACTGCTCCATTTTCGAATATTACCAACTATTTGAAAGGCCCATTCCGCTACAGTGCATTTTCTTTTTTACCTTTCTAACTGTTACAAGCTTCAAACGAACTTCAATTACAGTAGTCCATATGTCCAAAGCATGTCGGGAGTAGAGAATAGAAAATCTTTAAATAAAAACCTGGCCATTTCTTGCTTAAACAATAACCGGTTTAGAAGCTTCCTTACTAACGGAAAAAGCAACAACGACTTTGGAAGCATTAACGAACTAGTTAAGGTTTAAAAGTAGAAAGCAGCAAATGCATAATTCAGCAAATATAGGGGTTTATTTCCAATAATATTCTACTAATTTAAAATACATTTAAATGTAACTGAAAATATTTGTTTCAAAAAAATTCAGTGGAAAGCAAAGAAACTGGTAAATATGCACTGGATAGATATAACGACAATAATTTAATATTCATGCATAAACCTTACTTCATCATGCATTTGTCGTCAAGATCTAAATTTGGTAGACTTTCTGGTTCGGGCATTGTGAGGCGTCCCAGCTTACCTTTACCTGAAAAACAGAAAGGCAAATAAAAAAATATATGTCTTCGATATAAGGGTGAAGAAGTTCAAATTTTGGACAATTTAACTAACGGTTGCATCAAACAGAATGGCGGAATTATAGCTTTCAGGGAAAGGCAATATATGACCACTCAAACACTGAGGTCTCTCACTACCGGCAAAGCGTTAATATTGCTTTCCAACAGAATATTTCTAGAATACAAATGAATAAGTAAATCAAAATTAAATACGTTAAAGATGACATACTTGCAAAACGATTTGGCATAGTCGTTGACTGGGTAGCTGGAGAAACTGACAAACAACTAGAGCTAAAATTGAAGCAATCTCATTTCAGCAACAAATTATTTAAGCAGGAAATTTGTCCAGAACTAATCTAAATTGTGTTCATTGATAGTAGACAATCACATAACCTGAAATTTCTTATTTTCAAATTAGCATTAGAATTATGGACCACGTCAATGAGCATTAACCCAATTACCTATGAAGCAGATGGAGAATATTTCATGGGCCCTTTCTTCGCTTATCTCCGATATCCTCACTCATAAATTACCTGCGAAAGAGAATAGGTACTAAGAAAAAAGAAAAGACTTGGTCATTCCTCCATTCTATATTTCGCTTCACTACAAAAAGGGTTTCGAAAAATTGTTGAAGTCATTTGTTGAACTGAAGTAAAAAACACAAAAATACCAAAAGAATAAATTTGAAAAGGAAAGACCTTTTAGTAAAGTTAGATATTAAAAGGATGCTACATATATAGATGAAAGTAAGAGGAGCAATAGATAATGGTTGGCCTCTCCAGAAAACATCTTTTTCAATGAAAGAAGGAGACACAAACATATTAAAATGTGGCACATTATTCATTTGGACGAGTTATGAACATCCCCGTTTAGAGAGAGATCGTGTGAATTCTGTATAGAAATTGTATGGTATAGATGAGACATGCCATTCACTGGAAATAACTTTTTCCCGCGATACTGTAACTGAATATTGAATAACGGTAAATGTGTTGGATCAGCATTTTCGACGTCGTTAACTGATTTCTCCGTAAATAGAGCTATCTTCACACAGTGTTAGACTCAGAAATGGTAAGGAGGTCTTGCGGAAGTACCAAAGCCAGAGTCCAATGAAACACATACATGCACACAACATATACAGAGCCTTCAAATGGTCTTAAATGCTATTGGGAAATGTCGTTCCCAAGCTGATTACATCAAAAACATTTTGACTCTCACATCTAACAACGAAAACACCCAAAGGCCACAACTCATCCTCCCCCTCGACAAATATTCTCGCCGAGGTATTGTGCTCCTACAGCTTTTATCGCTGTTCTCTCGCAGCACTATTGCAATGGAGACTTTCGGTACATCCAAACCTTGGAGTGTAAGGTGCGTGAACTTTGTTCACCTGGATGACCGAAAGGTAGCGAGCGGAGAACAACGCATAACTCTGTAGCTGGAACTCTTCGTGTCGCTATTTTTCAAATAATGAA
Source organism: Setaria equina (assembly GCA_003012265.1). Taxonomy (NCBI): domain Eukaryota; kingdom Metazoa; phylum Nematoda; class Chromadorea; order Rhabditida; family Setariidae; genus Setaria; species Setaria equina. The sequence continues at coordinate 3,098 of PQVD01000713.1, read as the reverse complement.
GTGGACCGTATTGCGGTCAGTGGAAATGGGTGTTTTTGTATAGTTTGGTGGTCAAGTTTAAGACAAAACAGCACAAAGTGATAAACGGCAGGGAGAAGGGAGCTGCTATCTGCTTGTCTCCGTCTTATATAAGTAAGGTACATCTCACTGGTGTTCTTATTAGTCGCTGTAATAATATATTCGCAACAACGAGAATTTGTAAAATTGGACTTTGGAGTATAATGATTATATTATAGTTTAGATCTCGCTAGAATGTAGTAGTACAAAAGCACGAATTTAGAAAGTTTACAGGAAGGTGGATGGGAAGTGGACCATCAATTCTCCGCGCTGTCTTTTGTGTGACAATCCTGTTGACTCATTAAAATTCAAATTGTCGGAAACCTTCGTAATAATAGGAAATTGAAGTATGGAGCAACTATTATGTACTGTCTGTATACTTCATATTTTTTCAGTTTATCAGCACCGTTGAATCATCAGAATTCGTACCTGAGTTTATTGATGGTTGATGTAGGCCCAAAACGAGCGGTAAGTATATTATGGTTTATTGTTGTTCTCGCAGGAATATAAACATTATTGTTTAAGCTGCTTACTCGCAAACTTCACTTCATAATGTGTTGGATTCTTTATAATCTTTTAAACATCAAGTGGTTTCATGTTCATTGGGACTTCACGTTTTTTGCAGGATATTCAATTTGCCTCTGGCATAAATTCAAATGATAGTGGTCCTTCATACAGTGAAGCGGTTACCGTTACATCATCAACAATTGTAACTCCAGTTGACTTGCAGAAAGAGCCTTTGTCACCAGTTTCTGAACGTTACCGCCTTAAAAAGTTTCACTTGCAGCAAAAATACGATTATATTTATATGGTGCTTTTTTTTTTGGTAGCACATCTTTCACTCTGTCGGTTCTCTCTTAAATGAGCTTTTCAGGACTTTCTTTTGCACAGAATTTATTCACTTAACTTGGTTTTGCTGCTTCACTTCTTTCTTTAGTACGTGAAATCGACAAAAAAGTTCGATATCTACGAGTAATTCCAGATTTTTTTTTTCTCAGCTAGTTTATATTAGTTAAATTTAATATGCTTTGTTCCAAGCAGTCATTTTCTATCTGTAATTTATGGGAAATTTTCAGTCTAACAATCGGTTACGCAATCGATTATATCATATCAAAAAAGAAATCAACCACTTGAAACGTTTAAAAAGGTTTACTTCTGCACATTTATCGGTCCTTTATCTATAGCAGCAAATTGTCATGTTTTTAGTTGTCTTTCAAGTAAAATAAATTGTGTTTTCATCTTGTTCCAAAAATGAAAAAAGAAATCCAGAGCTATTATGAAGAGCAAGTTACTATTCAGAGTACTTTGTCAACGTTTATTTACGTTTCGTGACCCCTTTATGGATTCATGCCTTGAAATTCCGGATAATGATCCAACATCGTCAGCAACAGAGAAAATTTCAAGCGATGCAGTAGGAAAATTGTCTGGTAGTTCCAAAAAGAAGAAAGCTGCAGAAGTTAAACGAGTTAATCAGGTTAACCAATTTTTTGTGACCTTCAAATTCCAAATGCACTAATTTTAGCAATAACTCATTCCTCCTTTAGGGATATAAACGACTGATTGAGCTCCGGAAAGTAACGGAGTTCGACATCGCTAGCTTCAGAGAAATTAGAAAACTGTTGAATCGTTAATCCTTGCTTAGATCGTTCCGTATAATCTCAGGGTAGTTTGCAGGGAAACTAACAGGTGGCGCTTTGGTGGTTATGATAATCAAATACGGTATTTCCATACCTTTTAGACCAAGTTAGGTAGTAGGAAGGATAAAAGTAAGTGGGCTACCAAAAATTACAGATGCAAGATTGCTGGAGGATTCGGAAAGGGTGATTCTCATTATATACCTGCAGTTCGCTAAGAGAGATGAGAATGTGGTTGCTACAAAAAAGCACAGTGTTGTACGATATTCAATTGTGTGTTTATGTAAACTCATCTAACAGGAGACATTGATACGATTTATACGAAATTGAAGTACAATACTTTTGGTAACTGAAGAGGAAAGTTTGAAAAATGTGGGGTCTGTGATTAGTAGCTGGTCCTCCAAAATTGTTTCATGTAACCTCATTTTGCCGAAGTCAGCTTCTATTCCTTGAAGTTGAAATTTTTAGGACATCGAAAATTATCAGGATAAGCTTGCATAAAGTGAAGTTTTTTTCATGACCTACTTGAGATACTGTATTGACAATTAGAGGGGTTAGGATAAAAAAAAAATGATACGTGTCTGATGATTTAACAAGCAAAAATTAAAGTGCTGTGGAGATCCAAAAGAGATAGGGTTTACAAATGACGAAGATTCTTGTAACGCTGGAGAAGTTGTCTCTCGTAAAAATGACATTTTTAAGGAGTGAGACAGAATGTTACTAATCTAACAAGCGTCGAGATGATGCATAAAAATTTTACTACTTTCTCAATAGCATGATGCTTTTCCAAATCCGTTGAAAACAGACAAAAATTCGTGTTGATACATAAAGGTTTTCTAATCCAAATGATGATCAGACTTGGAAATCGGTGGTATAGAATGGAAAAAGTGAACTCCGACTGTTTCCAATGTGCTGAATTGTTTTAGATCAGTGGCATTACAGAATATAAATGTAGAGATCTAGTTTCACTTCTCCTGACTTGGATAACTGTTGAGGAGGTGGATCTATCGTCAAATTCTAAACTACACTGTTTAGCAAGCAAGTGAAGTGTCGTCAATGGTAGAAATGGCGAAGAACAGCGTAATATCAATAATAGACTCAGTCATCACTGAATCTCATGAAGAACGTGTACGTGCTAACCAGAATTCCACTGGCCAAAAAACTCAACAATCTCCTACTGTGTTAGCTTTAAATGAAACTGTTCGAAATAGAGCAGGAAATGTGGAGGTATGTATGAAATTATTTTTGATAGCTACTTCTGCGCTTTCGGGACCGTAGAGAAGGTCGTTTTTTCCTTTTTTTTTTTTTTTTTTTTTTTTTTTTTTTTTTTTTTTTTTTTTTTTTTTTTTTTTTTTTTTTAAATGTTTCCATCTTTTTTAATGTTTCCTTTTTTTTTTTTTATTTTTT
>PQVD01000711.1:69146-118024 GCA_003012265.1 Setaria equina | reverse complement strand
AAAAAAAAAACCTATAAAAACAGATGAAACATCGAGTCCTCTCGTCCTTCCTTGTTTCTCTTCAGTCCAATCTTCTTCTAAGCCCCGAAACACTTCAGTCTTAGTATCTTTCCTACCTAAAATTAATGATTATCCTACTTCAGAATCTATTATGACATTAGATCTCTAATTCTCCATCAGAACTCCCACAACTAGCTCCTCCTAATACACCTGTGTTTTAAAATTTTTTTTTACTCGTAATCCCAATGAGCATCTAATCTGATTGCCTAAAAAAGATAATGAAAGGAAATCCCAGAAAATTGGGTATTAGCTTAGATTAAGACTGGTTTGTTAGCATGTTATATTATGGCAGCACAAAAGCAAGAAATAGTTTTCTTATCTGAAATAAATTTTAATACTGTTAAACTTTCTTAAGATTATCAAGCCCATAATAATATTAAAAAAAAATTTCAATGTTGCCAAATTAAATTTCCAACTGTTAAAGATTCTTTGAATTTTAGAACAGAAATGGAAAATGAAAAATTGAAAACACCAAATTTGAAAAAATTGAAAGACATTAAAAGCAAAAACATGCAAAAAGAAAGAGAAATGAATGAAAAGTTGTTGTGGTCAAAGTGAAAAGATTAGAGGTTTGCATATGGCACTCGAAGTGATGTCCCACGGAAATGGGATTATGAAAAACGGAATTAGAAAGCACCTCTTCCTCTTGAGCAAACTAATTAGAGCCGGCATAAAGGATTGTAAAGAGAAGTGTGGAAGGTTACAGAACCGTAAATTTATTGACAAAATTTCTGCCGACCACTTTGCCTGATACCGATGTGACACTTGTAGAAGGATGGATTCTGTGGAATAGGTTGGAGATTGAGCAAAAAAATGGATAAAATGAAAGGGAAGTAGATGTCAAGGTTATGTAAAAACCTACAATGTCTTCAGATGATGCCGCAAAAATGTCGTCATCAGAGTATTAATGAGAAGGAAGAAACGGAAAAGAGAGGTCGGTCGCATCTGTTTGGTACAAAAGCTAAAAAAGATTAATATAGAATGTTGGGAGGTTTTCTTTTCAAATCCACTAAAATTTTTTAGAATCAAGAAGATCAATTGATTTTATAATTGTACAACATGAACAATACCTAGTTCATATGTGGGGTTTCGAAAATAAAGTAAATCTGAAAGGGTCATCAAGATGATTAAGAATCACAACATCTCCCGCGCTGTATCAAATTTCATAGTTGTGAAGAGGACGAATAATTCATAAAAGGTGAACATGCGGACGGACATGAAACTTTGACGGACCTTTGGTTCATTGAATGAAACAGGAAAAGGGAAGTCGAAATGTCTGCAAATGTGAAGTACTGACTGTGTCAAAGAATACTTCAAAATCAAATTGCATCCTCTACATGTGTGGACGTCAAAAATCGATTTCCTCCGAAGGAGTGGAGGAATAGACAAATAATAATACTGAGGAAGCAATTTGATCGAGATATTGAAAACAAAAGTCTATTCTTCCTAACCTGTCCACTAGTGAGTCTCGAAAAGTTGAATTAAAGACCATACAACCGCCCTAACCAAATTAGTCATCCACATCTTCTTGGAATGCCATTGAAACTTTATTGGAAAAAGTCCCTTCTCTACAGCCGTAATTTCTCTCTAAAAAGTGTTTTATTGGACATGGGAAAAATCAAATAAAACGTAATTTCAACGAGGAAGGAAGGAAACTGGACGAAGTAAATACCCTTCCCTCCTCACCTCATCAGATGAGAACATCAAAGGAGATGCCGCATAAAGGAGGCCAGATGAGTGGGACATGAGTTTTCGATAAAAAGAGAAGGTTATTCCCTCTGAAGATGACGAGTTTTAACAAACAAACGCTTCCTATTTTTCCCTCAAGAACAGCAAGAGGCTAGAAGAGACCTTTCGACACAAGGTTCTACTTTTGCAACATATCTCTACAATATTCCTTCGGATAAATGAGACAAGTCAAATAATTCTATTCCCAAAGATCTGTGGCGTCAGAAATAATAGCATGCTCCACCGGCTTCTCTGTTATCAGTTATTGAAAGATATGAAAATAATATATCTTAAATGAGATTGAACTTGAATGCTCCGAATAGGATGACCACTCTCAACTTGTCAGAATCAGTAAGTAACTGAACAAGACAGAAAGGACAAAGGTCAACCATCGCCAGCTGTTCCCTTTCATTAATCAAAGAATGGTAAAATGAAAATGCAGCGAAAGGAATGCACAGTAAGCATGGTGTGAAAAATTTCCTATTATAATTAATGACTATACCGATTCAAAAGATAGGGGTAACTCTCTGCAAAGTTTGGGAAGGTGATCAGGAAACTGCAGTAAAAAAGCAGTACTGCAGCATGCAATGCTAGTTAGTTCCTTCCCGGAATTTCAAATGGGTTATTTCGCGGAGAAACACGCTGGTGCACTTGCAGGTTACATCACGCAGAGTGCAAGACATGTACGTCATGGAAAGAGTGACAGGGAAAAATGTCGCGAAGGTCACACCGTATGCAGCGATTCTTCCAGAGATGAGAGAAAGAGGATGAAGCGCTTCACCGGGGGGTCACGGCTTAACGGGAAGTGTTTTCAAAATGAAACAACATGTTTGCCAGTACGCGTACGCTGTTTTTCTTCTTCGATGCTTTTCACCATTCACGTAAATCACTTCTCTCCCTTTGTCTTTTCCACCCTCCTACACTAACCCTCAATAGTTATTTTCCAATTCACGACTGATTCTCAGCCAGCTGCAGTTCATGATAATCACGCAATCTCTTCTTGTCATTGAATACATGCAAGTGTGCACCAGAAATGCTCAATAGAGTGTGAGGAGTCATTTCATTTCGAGAGATGCATTTCTATTTGAAGATATCTTACGGAATTACCTTTTCAGGTAAATGCCATCGGCTTCAGGAAAGTTCGACAAAAATTTCATCCTTTTTTTTGAAAGGAACAATTTCTCTAGACTATAATTCCCGCGAATAGCAGAGTGTGTAATGAATAAATATAAATGCTCTCGCATTACAATTTGTTTGATTTGAATTACATCTCTTCAAGTTGGTAAGTAATTCCAGCAAAAGATTTCGAACATTCCGATCAGATTACGAAGTAGATGGGAATAATGGCTTTGGAGGTCAGCAAAGGAAATGAAAGGAGAAGCAGATGTTCATAGAAACATACGTAATCGATCGACAAATAATTATGTAAAATGGCAAGCCAATAGAAGTTTTTAGATATGAAATATTGGAAGCAGAATTGTTATTCCTATGTCTTCCATTCAAGTTCATACACATTTTGTCTGAATGGCAATGTGCTTCCCAGTTAAATGGCAACCATCATTCCCTGATTATATCTCCATTTCCTCTGGCGAAAAAAAATTACTTGACTGAGGGAAGCAGTGATGGTGGTGGCTTCATGAAGGAGAAAAAGATGATGCAGGATCATAACTTCCTTTTAATTGTCAAAATATTTTCAATAGGCTCATTTATTTGCAAGGAAAGGATCTTTTGACTGGCGTTGGGCTTTCGACAGCTTACCAACTGTTCATTCCTTTCACTCTAACACTTCTTCACTGAACTTTGCTCAAAAATATTTTTTCTGGAATCACTAGTGGTCATTACTTTTATTGCTGAAAATGTTTTCAAAATATTTTTCTTCCATGTCATTTTTTTGTCACCTTCAAAAAAAGAATCAACAATAGCATTTATTTATGATTTATGTCAAATCTGAAGTGATTGAAGTGACGTTTCTTTCATATGGAAATACTTGAAGAGGTGATTGGATTATTACTATGCTGTTGAACCTCACAGTTCCAACCGTGAATTATCATTAGTGAGGTTGCAATCCACAAAAAACTTTCCGGACTTTATTCTTCCGCTTGTCTCTTGTGTCTCTGCCCATTCATCTCCTTTTTTTCAGTGTTGTAGTATTTTTTGAAGGACATAAAGAGAATCATCTTAAAACTTGTATTTGAAAGAAAAAAAAAAATTGTCACTGTTGTTAAAGATGAGTGAATATAATGAATTGGAAAGTCGACGATGGAGGTGCAGGAGGAAGCAATTCGTGAAAATTCAACAAAATACCAGAGGCGATTTTGTTCGCGGGGAAAAAATATAAGATTCTTTTGCAAGAATTCAAACAAAAAGAAAAATTCTACTATCTTTGCAAGTAAAAGTAAAAAATAATTAGCTTTCCAAAAGCAACAAAAATTTATTTTGATAAGTGAGCAATGTGAGTCTGAAAATTATTAACAAGTTGAGGGAAATGATTCGTTTCCAGGTTAGCAAAATTCAAGGAAGTTAAAGTGAATAAAGTCAAAAGGAGCAGAGCCAAAACTTAAGGCTTCTCTGTAAAGTCAACGATGATTGATTGATTGATTTTAGTATAAAAGATAAGTGCAAAGTTCGAACTTTCGTATGACTAACTGGTAAGAGTTGTAAGTCTGCTTTAGAATGAAACAACTTACTTGATAGTTCGCATGAAGTAACCACCGTGGTCCGGAGGAAGAGACAGGTACTGCTCCGTTATTTATAAGCAAGAAGGACGAAAGGCGGCGATAGTGGAAAGAGTAAAGGGCGAAGCGAAACGTATAAAATGAGATGTCTGATGAACAGATATCATCCATCTATCCCTTTCCTTTCCTTCAGGGGTCAAGTAGAGACCGAACATCGCTTCTGATTCTTTCGGCCACTTCTTTCAGAGGCTTCGCGGCTTACCTTAGATGTTTGAACAGCAGTGGAAAAAACATCGCCAACAGATCGGTGTAAAAGACACGAGAAGGTTATTGAGGTCTTTATTCCGTGAACTTATTCTCCGTTCCAAATTTCGTTCTATACTGAATACATCTTTTTAAAACATTAATGTCTAGTAAGTTTTTATACTAATTATTCTTGTAAAACTGATTTTAAGTCCATTTGAGGAAATAGCGAACATACAATACAATGTGTCATTTAATTACATCTACTCAAGGGAATTATAGCAATAAGCGTCATGTGATTGATTGTTATACTTCATAGGCACACTTTTAAATTTCGGTTTTTCAATTTTTTTTCTCGAAAATAAGAAATGCTTTCTCTTAGCAACGTAGTTCATGTTCGTTATGAAAAACTGAAAGATATGTGATTAAATTAGTGAGTCATGCCAATTTCGGTGTGATAAAAAAAACGTTTTTAATTTCACTTTTAGCGACTTAACTTTTACATCAAATATCAGAAATAAGAATTTTAGAACTGTGGTGAGCATTTCAGTCTAGACTTGTTGAAGATGATCTGAGTATTTATAAATTTTTTTAGATTTGAGTAGAATTGTAATAATACGAATTAGCATAACTCAGCACAAAAAACTTTCTTTTTCTTGTGAATTTTCTTTAGTAGTAACGACAGATTAGTTTTTCGTTCATAGCTACTATTTTCATCTATAATTTTAATCTCGAAACAATGCTACATCTTCAGTTCAGGGTCGAATCAAGCTGATGAAATTGATTGCTTAATTTATTTAATCGTATTTGTTTTCGATTCGACCATCAATATGCCAAGTCACTAAATTGTGAATTTTTTGAATATGAGTAATAAAAGAAATGTTTCCTTTAGAAGGGAAAAATATTAATGAACATTTTTCAAAATATAATAAACTCATATTTCCATGTAGCTTTTTAAGACTGCATTTTCTCTTAACGACAATTAAAGGACTTGGTAAGCACAGGTGTCAGTTCCGTAGTCATACCTCAGACTACCAAATGGGTGTCATTTTCTTGCTTCCAACTGTTGTTAGAAATGAGAAACAGATATAAATAAATTATAAAGTGAAAAGGAAAAAAATTGTATAAATAAAAAGCGAAGATTCAAGGTGATCGTTGAAGAAGTAATTTGAATGAATGACCAAATCTACGAAACGTAAATAAGGGCATCAAGAAAGTGTTTCGGGAGGAAGGAATTTTAGTAAATATTTCGGAAGTTCTGTAAAAATTGCTGGTCAACTTTTATTGTTTTGTTTGGTGTCGTATCCAACCCCATTGTTTCTTTTCTCACGATTATTGAACATTTTATGACTAATTCATTTGAGCATTAAGAATTTTAAAGTGACAACGTTTCAAGTTGTCAAATCCGTTTCTGTATGTACGGCAATTATTTCTTCGTGACCTCAAACGGAAGAATAAACCAAAAATGTTAATTTCTTTTCTTTTTTCTTCCTTCCGTTCTCGAAACAGAAACAACGAACCAAAATCTTGATCTGTTCCACTTCTTCCTTCACACATTACTTCCCTCTCCACACCTCAGTATCTGTCACCTCTTTCGTTGTTGACACGTCATTACCTGAAAGCAAGGTTACTCATTCATTCTACGATCTCTCATAACCGTAAGAACTATTCCCTAAGAGTTCAAGGAAATTCTATTTCGATGGAATAAGTTAGTGCTCGCTCGGAACCAACGAATCCGCCACAATTCTTTAAAATGTAACTGAATCTTCCCGATAAATCTTGGATGAAAAGACTGAAGTACGGTGAATCTTCAAAACCTTGGAAGTTACGTCTTCATGTGAACGTGCTGCACCTGTTAAAGATCAATTCTGGCAACGTTTACTATTTCAGTATTTTTTATTACGGGAATGTGAAAATTATATCTTTGTTGGTTAAAATTATTAAAAGCATTTCTTTTTCAATTTGTGTATGCAAAGCGTTTTGTTGACCTTTTTTAAAGTCATGATACTGAATAAACTGCGTGAACAAAGAATGATGAATTGTTGAAAGAAATAAATACGTAAGTTCAAGTTTTGCAAGTAGAAAAAAACAGTTGTAATTAGATGAAGTAAGTGTTATATATTGGTTTTTTGCATTCTGCAAGATTATATTTTTTAGTTCCACGGATGGAAGAGGTAGACAAAGTTGCATGTAACTTTTAAACTGTAAATGTATAAATATAGAAATGAATACCCTTTGAACTCCTCATGATATTTTACCTCAACATTGCATTACAGACTGCTGTTGCCTATTCGAATTCTGTTGATTGTTGCTTTTGGCTTATTTTTTCATTTCAACTTGGTTTACATAAATCACACAAGTTGTTAATAAAAATTTTCACTTGTTATTACTTAGTATGTAAAAGAACAGTAAACAATGAGAAGTAAATCTTGTTATAAAAATGACTGTTTTTCCTTCCAAACAATTGAGATGCGATAATTTATAGCAAACATGAAGATTGCAAGCCTGGAATACTATTTTATATTAAACATGGAGATTGTGAGTCTCATCACATTCTTTCAGTCAAAATCTGGCCGTATTATCACTCATCAAATTCTAAAATAGTAACATTAAAGGGTCTGAAAGAAAAGAAGAATAAAATGACATTTCTAGTTAGATGAAGATATCGGAAATGATATTTAGGCATTAATCTTTGGCTCATCTTATAGCTTATGAAGAATTTTTAAAGCACTATTTTATCAGCTTTTTTTACTAGGGAAACATGTCAGTTTGATGTTCAGGTGTAAGATATATCGATTAAGTTAGTTCGAAATTCCATTTTTAAAAACAATATAATCAAATAAATGGTGCATGAAAAACATTGGAAAGAGAAATAAGCTAATTCTTCTCATAGATATTATCCTCACAAATTAATGTGCTGTGTTAATCTAGTCGTGCTGTGATATCTATAAAATTAATTGGACCTTGGAAGTTAGCAGTACAAACCTTTAATTCAACAATTTACAAAAAAAAAAAAAAATCAGCTAGATAACTGGATCACAATCATTGCACTATACACTGTTCACTTCAATATTAATATTAAATGCTTCGGGTAATAACAGGTCTGTTTAATCAGCTGCACTTCAATCAAAATTACCAACACTTCAGAGTAGCTTCTTGGGAAAGTCATTGCGCTATGATTGTTATTTGTTAATCAAATCATTTCACTAATTTAAAAATAACTGTTGTTTATACTTATTAGTAATATAAACTGCATACCAGTTGAGCTAATATTTGTTTTTTGAATTTATTAAATTGCACTTTTAATTGCTAATTATTCTTTCAAAAAGAATTTACAATTGCTGATTTTTAAGACTGGTAAAGAATGAACTTGACATCGGCAAATTTGTTGCACAGCAAGGATGATCAAATTTTAGTGACATTAAAGAGTTTTGGGTTATTGACGCATGGTTAAAATACATTAAATTTTACTGATAAAATGATAAGGAGAGATTTCTATGCAACTTTTATTTTCTTTAAATAATATTTTTGCACATTATATTTCTGCAAACTTCTCGAAATGCGTAGCAATTATCTAATACAATGGAAGGATAGATTTTTACAACAATGACTTCTCATTATAAATATGCATCCACATGTATTTCAAATATCACATCTTTAAAAGTTGATAACTCTCGAAAGAGATATTAAAAGTGATGTATAAAACAATTTATTGTATATTTGTGTTTAAGAATGTGATTCTCCCTGAAAGGATTTTTGCCGAAAGTGAACATTCAGAAATCTGTGCAAAAACATGTGTACAAATAAAAGACATTTAGTTTCACACAAAGTTCGAATTTGCTTAACTTTATTCATTTTATATTTTAAACTTATCGGATAATATTTTGATTCCAAACAGTCCAAAATTGTTTGGGTGCGAGAAGCATTTTGGAAATAATTGGTTTCAAATAGTTCTGAAGAATGAGACGAGCAGTTGTTAAGTATAAAAATGTTACTTTGATGAGATTGTAGATACTCGAATAATTCTTACCGACAGCAAGCTTCACTCCATTTATAACACTTTAATAGTTGTCTAGGCATTCAAGATAGGCCCAGAAATTTTTAATATCATTTCCACTTTTTTATTCTCGAATGATCTTCTCGAGCATCTGTTTTCATTTTGCTTATTTCCATTGTATTTTAAACAATTTTGCAGAAACGATGTTTAAATTTAAGAAAAATGACCACTTTTAACTATGTTAGCTTTACCTTTGCTGCACTTTTTTTATGTATTAGCAATCACAGCGTTATGTGATACGTAGTGCTCGATCTTTTCGTGCATAGTAAATTTTGCTATCACGCACAGTTCCTTAGTCCGTTCAGTTAGAAAGTGATATGTATTTAACAAGTCATGATATCCAGGCGATGGATATGATACAACGCAATGATAATACATTCTATAGACGAACTGTTGTAACAAATAAAAGTTAAGCATGGTAGCAGCACTTGTACAGGTGGATGAGCTGCGTACAAATGCATTTTTGGCTTCCTGCAATATGAAATGAACTACAATTATTTGTTCTAAATGATTTCATTTCTGCTAGATTGACAGTACTGCTACTGGATCGTCTGTCTTATGCACTATTTACTCACTGCATTGTTTTAGGCTCTTAAATTCGAACACACAACTTCAATAATTAATTAACCAAACACCTACTTAATACCCATTAATTTTAAATTAAAAGGATTCTGTTGATTTTAATTTAAAAATACTAACTAAGATTCTAACCCTTATTAATTGCCAAAGAGTTAGAAAAACTAGTAAAGGGAAGAAATAGACTGTGGGAAAGAGCTGGATTTTTAAAACTAAGAGAACACTTCAAGAGATTTCTCAATAGGAACACAGTGCTGACAAGCTTTAAAATTTTGTGTTGATTTTTAACGACCTACTTTTTTCTCAGAAATAAATTGAGCTTGTAGTTTTATGCTATGTTATAGCAAAATAATTTTTAGAGGAAAGAGCTGATTGATTTCGGAAAATTTTTCTTTTTTGAAGCCCATTTACCTATCACCAAGATCGAATTATTCTAATCAGAATTGCAAATCTTGATCACTTTAGAGATATTAGTATTTATTAATCATTAACTTCATTACCACTTTGATATTGAATCTTATTAGTCAGGCAATTAGTGCAGTTACCATTAATTCATTAATTTTAAATTACATTCTGTTGTTGCTTTTTTGGGTGTATATCCTTTCATTTCATATCTGACATGGAATGAAGCAATGTGTTGAGTCTAGGATACAATTCAAGCTAGTTCACTAAGGAGAAAACTTTATTTTAATAGATTGGACAGGGCGAAGCTGCCAGCTCATCCTGCATCCTAAGTTCGATATGCATACATATGTTACGTATATTTAACACAAACATCAGCCAAGCTGTCGCAAGATGCATTGGTTGCTTCTGTCCTACTACACAGCCACTCAGCATTTCTTGGCTAAAATCGCTAATTTGTCGCCCTTGCAGCAATGAGGCACTTTTTAAGCGTTGCTTCATCCCCTACGTAAGCCTCGCCTAGGATAAAGCTACATAGTCCTGGCGTTCGCTTCGTCCTTTCCTTCGTCCTTCTTGCCTGCTACTTATTTTGCCTCTTCTCCATACGTTCTGTTTATAGTAGCGCATGAAAATTTCCAAACTTTATATCTTCACTTGGCCACTAATGCTGCGAACCTAAGAGAACATGAAACTACTGTATTATAGACCTAGCAACTGCTATCATGGAGTCAATCCAACACATCTTCATCGGTGCTGCTATTTTAATTCTTATTTTGACACTGCTCTGTACACTGACTTTTTGGCTGCTTAGGTGCTGGAGGTCGAAGTCAAGTTATGAATTGGCTATCGCGGTGATTCAGAATAAACGGCTTACACAGCCGGAATTTTATGTGTGATTAGGTACAAGTGTATCGCATATCTCAGTTGGCTAGTGCTTAAAAAATTGCTCAAAATATTTTAATGGAAAGATGCGGAAACTGACTGCAACTTCATAATTTGAATTCGACAGTTCTTTGCTACCGAAGACTTCCGGTATGTTTAGTGCATAAAGTTGTATCACATTCAAGAGAAAATAGATGGAAAGATTCTTGAATTTCATAAAATCTTCTGATGTCAGCAGAATTTTTTCTGTTCAAAAAAAGAAACTGAGTCTGGCACTAAATAGTAGAGCTTTTGTCACGTTTTTATTTTATTGAAATATTTGACAAAATTCAAACAGACCCTTTCAGAGCTTTCCTAAAATTTCCTTTTCTTTGCATTTCAGTCATTTAAGGCTTCTTAAATATCTTAAAAATTTTAATCGGCAGACAGCAAAATTAATTTAGTTCCAAAAGACATTTATATCAATCAGTGCATTAGGCATGAAACATACTTCAAAAATAATTTATATGATCGTCAATATTGAATGAAGTAAATCAATTACATTTTACAGTACTTTGTTAGAATAAAACTGACAAATTTCTAATATACTTTCTGTTAATTTTGCTGAAAATTGGTTGTCTGAATTTCTTTCCTTCATAATTGTTCTCACTGATGAAAGGAAAGTATCGGAAAATTCTAATGTAAGTTTTGCAATGGTACGACAAAATTTTCATTAAATGTTAACTTTGATTATTCGAAAAAAAAAAACGATGTATCTTCTGCAAGTAGTATACCTAAAAACTGTTCATTCTTTGAATTGATTTTCATAAAAATTATTTTTATCTGCTAAGTTCCCTAGAAATTGCTTATGCAAATGCTTTTTCACTTTTGAGGAACCCATGTATTTTGTTAAGAACTATCCGCTCATCTTGTCGTTCTGTCAGTCTCTAAAGGATTCAAACTTCATTTTCTCCTCCATTTGCTTGTTTCAATAAAACCTCGAGAGTTTTCCAGAATTCTTCCCTTTCTTTTAATTACTGATCTCTCAAATTTCTTTCAATGACAATTTCCCAATAAGATTCTGAAACATTTCTAAATTCGGGCTATATAGAATAAAAATCCCATAACTTCCCTCAAATTATTTCCTTATTAAATTTCCAAAAAAAAAAAACCCACAGTTAATTACTGTCCACAAAATTTACCAAACTGGTAAAAAACAGCCTATATAGAAATAATTACAAAGTTCTGCTTTTTCCTTTGTTTCAAGAATGAAATAAATTTTAGTTCTTCGATGAATTTCAAAGATATTATTCTTTCTTTTTCCGTAGATGATTGGTAGCGCGCATTGATTTTTTTTTATTTTTTGGTATAAAATGGCATCGAAATAATTAAAAGAATGTGTTTGCTATTATGAGGTGATATTCTTGAAGAAAGGCAGGAGGAGCTGATAGGAGAAGAAAACGTTAAGTAGAAGATTTTAAACTTATGAATTTAACACCAGCTACTCATGAAAAAAATGCAGAACTGAAACTGTGCTACTGGTAAAAAACAGCCAATGTAGCGAGAATTGAATTCAGCATGAAGTAAAATGATTTGTACTTCGATTCAAACGGAGACCAATTGCATTTTGGACGCCTAATTAATAGGCCAGAGTCTTTTAGCCTGGTGTAAAAGAACTTGAAGTCGAAGAACCGAGATTATGCTGTTAACAGAAATTTTGCATCACAAATAGCAATAACATACCAATGCTATGAATTTCGATTAAGCTTAAATATTAAATATAGAGACTTCGTGAGGTGACATTCGCAGAAAAAAAGTTGACTTGCTGCGATTAACTCTTTGAAAATAATTTTCTACGAAATGAAAAACGCTTCGTTTATAGTTTCTGGTGGTTTTATAGAAAACTTTTGAATAACAAAAATAAAAGGATTAGATCTCAGTTAGATCAATCAGAAATTTTTGGATGATTTTGCAGTGGTAGCTGAAAATGGAATGTATTCTTTGGTTCTGCACATTTCTAACCACAATTTATTTACTTTTAAAATTCTGAAGAAAAAACTATCATCAGCCGTAGAATAATTTAAATGAATCTGTGCACAGATTAGATCATCAAATGAATAAATGTTGCGTAAGTGAAATGTTACATTTTATCAGTTTCTAGGGACTAGTCAAACGGTACTAGTCACTAGAATTTACAAGCATAAGGCAACACTTGGCTTGAGAGAGAGGAAGAGAAAGAGTACTCATTTCTGTTTCTAAATTTAAAAATCTTGCTGCTGTTAGATACCTGGCTGCGAAATACCATTCATGTTCTTGTTGATTTTTTCATAGCTCGACAGCAGGTAGATATGAATGCATTTACTTTTCTTTTGGAATGTTCAAATTACAATTCCACCACACATTAAAGTAAAATATTTGAATAGGAAGTTAATTCCACTTATTTCTATCTCAGTTAAACCATTCTCGGTAAATTACCAGCTAGAAAAGATTAAAGTCCAAAGTCAATTGCTCGTAATTTTTTCGATTATTTATATTTAAAAATGAAATTCATATTTTTTGCACTGCGATTTAGAGCAGACCTTTTTTTTAATAATTAAAGCATCCAGCCTTATAAAAATTATTTAAACAGCACAAATAATTCACATTTACAGTGGACTGATATGTAATTATAGTTTCTATTCCTTGCATTTATTGTTCTTCGTTTCTTCCTACTGCTTTTTCTTTTACTTACTTTCCACTCAGTTATCGATTAATAAAATATATTTGTTTCACTGGACGTTAGATTTAGTCTAGATTTAAATCTAACTTGTTTAGTAACTTTAAGCTTGAATAAACGAAATGGCAAATATTGGCCATATATTAATTGTGTGATTTGAAAAGATTTCCAGGATCGATAAAGAGGATGCAATAGTATTTATAAACAACAGCCATCGAGACTATTTAATGACGAGAAAGATTCAAGAAGACGATTAATTTTATCGATATTAATAAAGATTTTCTTTGCTTGGCAGCAAAGATTTACACCTAATAAATGATCCTTTTTGTGGTCCTTTCCGATGATGAAATTTTGGTCTTGCTTTCTTCGTTTATTTCAAAACTTTCCTTCCCCTTCTTTCATTAGTTCTCTAATTTCTTATTACTTTAAGTTCTACTGCGCTCTTCAATAGTATCAGAAACAGTACCAGAAATGAAAAAAAAAATGATCGATAGTATCAGAAATGATTATGCATCATCGGTTACAGAAATCAACTTTCGGTAAGATGAATCAAATTTTGGTCACGAATGATAGCAAATGGTCGTTGAAGACGAATTAAAATCAGTTATAAGCCAATACAAAGAGAAGCGAAGAACAGTTGGGACATTTCATTAGGCAGCCAACAAATAAGTGAAGTAAAGCAATTAATTCTCTGTCCAAATGTCTCGGTAATTTCTCATTTCTTGGATAAGAAAACTTTTTCATCAGTTCAGTCTTCTATATTTCACTGCATTGTTTCAAAAAGAAAATGAAAAAAAGCAGTAAAATTTCTCAAGCAAGAAATTTTAGCAGTCTTTCTTTGTGAACAGAAGGTTCATAAGAATCCTTTCTGTTTTGAAAACTTCATAGACCATTCTCCAAATTTGCTTATTTTAGAAGCTTTAATTATCTTTTTGCTTTTTTCTCCATTCTTCACAACGCTGCCTGAATGATTGATGTAAAGCTGTTAACTTTACATCTTAATTAAAGACAAAGCAGGAATAGTTCTTCAAAAATTTGCTGATTTCATATTTGACTTGGCTTCTTGAAAATCTTAATGGTACGAATTTATAGTTATCAATTAACATCATCGTTTTAATGAAGCCTTCTGAGCCAACTTAATTCTGCTGTGCTTTGATAATGAGTATACAGTTGGCAAAAAAAATTTTTTTTGCATGTAGAAATTTCGTTAAAGCTCATCGAATTATACGGGCTATAATAATTAGTTGCAAGTAATAGAGTCAATAAATAAATAAGATTTTGACAGGAACAGACTGCTTTATTGAGCACGCAAATAAAAATTATCCCTTGCAACACAATTTCATATTAAGATTTTCATTAATTTTTTTGAGCTCTTATTGCTTCTAGATTTGCATGTGGAGAAAGACTGCATTAAGCCAAGGAATTCTAATCAAATACTTATATTGCAAAATATTACTTAAACAAACGGTTGTTTTGGAGGAAATGGAAAGGTACCAATTGCACTACCTGGATGACATCGTAGGTTAAGTCAGAAAGTCAATTTTTTATGGAATAATTATTATATTCCACAAACAATTTTGAAATGAGGTTTTAAGGACACATGATTAGACAATGTTCTCATCAAATTCTTTTCCATAAAAGTTTTCGTATTCCTTTGATTAAAATCTGATTTTCAAAGAAACCGTCAGTTGACACACAGTAATCCACATCTTCATCCGGCTACTTTTGAATATCTATAGCTCGTCCAAAGATTCGTGGTGAAGAAATAAATCTTTCTTTTTGACTCCCATCCTGACCTAAAATAATCTTACGGTACACTTGTTTGAGATTTCGATGGTTATTATTAGTGTGGTCACGTATAAACGTCACTGTTTGCATGAACTGTTATATCAGTGCAGTAAAAAAATTATTTTAATCATTCCAAAAATAGTGAAAATCTGGATGGTAGCAGAATGCTGTATATGACAGAATTTGTCGATGCAACAGAAATGGTTCCAATTGCCATGGTTTTATCACTGCTTATTTTTCTGGAGGTCTGTTTCCGTCTCTTTCAAAATTAAAACTCATTTAATTTTTCTCTCGTACTTCAAAGCTAAGTTCACAGGGAAGTTCAAAACCGACAGTCTATAATAATCGCCGACATTGAAATCACATGCATGTCCATCCTTTCACTTCTTTTGCATCCTTCTCTTACAAAACCATAAAGCTGAAATTTATAATTTTTTTTTTTTTTTTTCAAGCAAAGGATATGAACTTTGCTTCAGATGGCACTGATGTTGTTTACAGCGGTATATGTAAAAAATATTGCAAACAGATCAACTGAACACATGCGAGCAATAGATGAAAAGATGACTGATGTAGAAAACACAAATCAAGTATAAATTGACGAATTTGTAAATTAATTATCAAATCAACAAACCGTAAGTTGTAAACCAATTAGATTTTGAGAAAATGCTTACAGTGATCAATTAATTAATCATATTAATCAGCAGAACTCAAGTATTATTTCATTGTTGCATATTATCTAATTATTTATACAGAAATTTCTACCCGCAGTAACAGTCTGCAATGAAGCACTACGATTTCACAAAAAGTCTAAATTATCTTAAAACATTTCTGAAGGACTATCCAACAGTTATGGAAGCGGTAAAAAGTGAAATACAAGAATTCAATGAGGGAATCAAGAGAATAAATGAAGCATTAATGACTAGTCAAACACGATTCAAAGTTTGTTTCCAAAACCAATTTCATATTTTAGGTATTTTAGGTAGCTTTCCTAATTCCGCTATCACGTAGGTGACTTGATTCGGACAAAAATCCATCAAAGATATAATGCTTCTAGACTTCACATATATCTACACGAACACCGGCCTTGCACCTAGAGGGGAGAAATTGAGCCTAGAAAAAATTCTTTACTAGTAATGAAAGGAAAGAATTAAATTCTGTTCACAGCTATTGATGGATGAAGAGATCAAACGTGAAACGATGAAAATAATTTACGGTACGGCTACCTGAAATCTGTGGATGGCATGACCCGAACACGCTCCTTTTTTCTCCTTTTGATACTTTCTTGAATATGTTTATAATATCATTCCATTTTTGTCTTCCTACGATTAAAAATAAACAGAGAGACAGGTGGAAACAGTAAGCATATCTATCCAAATTTTACTTAACCTTGTCAGCTGACAGCAGTTCACGATTGTTGTAACAACTTGATGGGACCATTCATTTTCATGCTGGTAGAACCAGTTTGATCTGTGTTTTTTGGTTTACTTCGATTTGTTCAGCAAGACTTAGCAGTAACTGGTGATGGTTGTAATTGCTGATAGTGGAAGTCAGACTCAGACTTCCTCAGGTGGAGGAGCGTCGGTCGATGTATTAGTTGCGCTTCAGAAATATCAGGTATACTTGAATTGTTAACAAGATAGTAGCGATTCTACACTAGTGATATTCATTATTGCTTGGTGCAAAGCTTTTTTGCAATGCGCATTTCATTTTATAACACTGCATATGTTTTCTATGGTCTTAGCTTAATCCAATGTTTCCAGGCAAAACGCAAACAAATTGAAGAGGAGGAAGCACGGAGACGTCGGGAAGGCCTTTTATCGGATGAAGAAGATGCTAGTATGGATGAAGTATTCATTCCTGCCAGATTACGAAAAAAAGAAAAAGTTGCTTCTTTTACATAAATCCTTAACTTTATTAACTTTCAGATGATCTGTATAACTTAAGTTTATTATGAGACTTTGAAAAATTTCCCAGCTGTATTTTCACCTCGAACTTAAGACTTCAGTCAGCCAATGTTATTTCCACTTTATGTAAGGTAATGCTCAAAATCCGGCAAGCATGGTAGGGATATTTTGATCTGTGGTTGCACCCAGGATTTGGTTACAGCAGTTATTATTTTCCGACGTTCCCCACTTTTTATCACGAGGGTTTCAGATGCATCGAAGAGCTGTGCTGAAGCAAGTGTTGCACGCTAAAGGTGGTGCTCCAAATGTGGACACAGAAAGGGAAGATTTAGAATTCTTTGAAAAGAAACGACGCAAGAGAGAAGAAGAAAGGAAAGCAGAAGAAGCGAGAAAGTCACTTCTCGAGAAGCATAATGAGCTTGTGGAAGCAGATACTGGTGATACCCAATCTAGTCTAATATTTTAGCCAGTAACTTACATTTTTCAAGTTTTTTTTTTTTTTTGTTTTCAGGGGATAAACATTCGGAAGAAAGGAAGCGTGAAGAGGAACAGAAGTTATTGGAAAGTGTTGCTCCTGGAACAGGTAATAATTCTAAATACATAATCTCTGCCTGAGTCGTTTTTCTCCGTAAAGCTTACTGTTTTTTGTATTTCTTTTATTTTTTTTTTTCTTATAAAATCTTTCAATATTTCAGCTCTTATGGCTGTTGCTGAAATTGCTAGAGGTGTCAAATATGAAGAATCAATTAAGACAAGGTTGCTGAGTGCTTAACTGATATGTTAATTGTTTAGTTAAGTTTTTCGTTATGTTCATTTTAAGAGACGTAGTAAATTTTTGACATTTTACTAAAAAAAAAAAAAATGTTCAGTTGGCGTCCGCCACGACATATATTAGCGGTAAGCGATGAAGATCATGCAGCAATGCGTCGGAAAAAGGGAATTTTAGTAGACGGTGACGATGTACCTCCGCCGATTGGTAGTTTTATCGTTAGTTTTTTAAAATTTCTTGTTGCTAATTTGTCGAAGAATAATGTAACGTGATCATAAATTAAGGGAAGGAATCTTTTGTCTGGATTTTTTTTTACAAATTCTTTTTTTGAATATGGAGTTTTAATTGTTCAATAGTCAAGCTAATTCCCACATGCCTTTTAAATTTTCTTGTAAATTTTTTACGACCCTTTCAGGAAATGAAATTTCCTCCTCCAATAATCAAAGCTTTACGCGATAAAAAGATTATTTGTCCAACGGTTATCCAGATGCAAGGGATACCAGTTGCGTATGTTTCTTATTTTTAACTATCATTTATTTTTACTTTTAACATAGCAGTAACGTTTTGAAATTAGTAGCATGGATTTTAAAGTTTTTGCCGCTGTAATGGAAACAAATTTTTTCCAGGCTTTCTGGTCGCGATATGATTGGTATAGCTTCAACTGGTTCTGGGAAAACCTTGACGTTTGCTTTACCACTGGTTATGTTTTGCTTGGAACAAGAAGTATCACTACCGTTCCGACATGGCGAAGGGCCATATGGTTTAATCATCGTACCATCGGTATTTCCAAAATTTTGTACTAATTCAATTTCTGTTAAATAAATGTGGAAGGATGAGATAAGAGTGAGATTTTTTTTTTTTTGCTATTTTAATATTTGTTTAGCGTGAACTGGCAAAGCAAATTCATGATGTTATCGAAAAACTGTTTGAAAATATCTATGACGGCACGAAGTTTCCTAAACTTCGAGTTGGACTTTGCATTGGCGGATTGCCAATTAGTGAACAGGCAAAAGTTTTTGAAAGGTAAATTTTGCGAATTTATATGCTCAATTTTTCGTACAAGTAAAATACTCTTTAATAAATCCAAGGAGTAATTTGTAATCATTTAGTGTATGTGTTTATTTAGAGGTGTTCATGTGTGTGTCGCAACTCCTGGTCGTTTGTCAGATTTGTTAAGCAAAAAAATTTTTAATTTACAAGTGTGCCGATATTTGGTGCTGGATGAAGCTGACAGGATGCTTGATATGGGTTTCGAAGAGGAAATACGAACTATATTTTCTTTTTTCAAGGTTTTGTTTCACTCATTAATGTTATATTGATCTTATTTCATAGAAGTGGATTTGCTCCTTTTCTATTTCAGACAAGAACTAGACTTCGTGAACGGTCGAACCATTCATCTGTTATTTGAAGACTGTTGATTTTTGATTTCTTGGAGTTGTGAAGATCACATCTCAGCATGGTTTCACAGAAATACTGTTTATGTTTAGGGCCAACGACAAACCCTGCTCTTTTCGGCAACAATGCCTCGAAAAATACAGAATTTTGCTCGCTCCGCTTTAGTTCGTGCTGTAATTGTAAATGTTGGACGCGCAGGTGCAGCTTCACTGAATGTTGTTCAAGAAATTGAATACGTTCGAGCTGATGAGAAACTTATTAAGATACTGGACTGTTTACAGAAGACAGCTCCAAGGTATTATTTCAGTACTTTTTTCTTTTTTGACATGTGATGTACCATATTGTTCAGGTTTTAATTTATTATGTGCCAGTCACAGTCATTTCCATGTAAAAGGTATACTTACGAAAGCTGAATTTCGATCACTCCTCCTCGTCATTGTTTTTGAAGTAGCTCCGAATGTTACCAAATACAAATTACTGATTTCAAATCATAAAGTTAAACAGCTACAATTTTTTGATGTAACTTTGAAAAACTTTTTTGTTGTAAAATTGAGCTGAGATCACAAAAACGATCTTTTTTGTTCTTTTCCTCATGAAAGATTGATTATTTCGGACCGTCACTTTGTACATTTTTAGAGTTTTAATATTTGCGGAGAAAAAAAGTGATGTAGATAATATTTATGAGTATTTGTTGGTGAAAGGAGTTGACGTTGCCTCACTGCATGGTGGAAAAGGTAAATTTTTAATTGTCGAATTCGCTGAGTTAGTAGCTCAGGATATTTTTACTTTAGAAATTAAGTGGTGAAATTCACTCTGAATTTCTTTTAGATTGTTAAACGGCATTCATATTTTGAGTTGGAAAGATTTGGCTATAATTTCAGACCAAAAGGATCGTCATACCGGCGTTGATGCATTTAGAAGAGGGGAGAAAGATGTTCTAGTAGCAACTGATGTTGCTTCGAAGGGTTTAGATTTCGAAAATATCCAACATGTGATCAATTTCGATATGCCTGAAGATATTGAGAATTACGGTATCTTATTCTCTGTACGAACCTTTTTCAGTTGTATTGTTTGTGATGAATTGATGTTATTTTTCAGTTTTTTATTTTCTAGATGTTACATGAAATAGCCTGTCCGCATATCTTTTCTTCATTGCATTTTAGTGCACCGCATTGGACGTACAGGACGTTCTGGGCGAAAAGGAATGGCGACAACTTTTATAAATAGAAGGGCTGGTTAGTTTAAAATTTTGTTTTTAAAAGCTCACCGAGTAAAGAAATATCAATTTCTCAGTCAGTTTACTTAAAATACTATTTATTGCTTTACATTTGCAGATATGTCTGTGCTGCAAGACTTAAGAGCTTTGCTGGTCGAAGCTGGTCAAGAGCTACCCTTATTCCTTCGAGATATGGGTGGTCCTGAAATGGAACAAACAACTGATTCTATAAATGCGAACGATAAGGGTTGTGCCTATTGCTCGGGGTTGGGTCATCGTATCACAAATTGTCCAAAACTAGAGAATGTTCAAACAAAGGTTGGTAGTCTTAATTTTATGGATGTTCCTGTTCTCCAAAACTTCTACCTTTGTGAAATAAATTTTTAGGCCAATATTATCTTCAAACAAACCGTATATTGAGCAGTTGAGAACACAGTAACTTTCTCAACACTTTTTGTCTTGCTATATAGATAATAATCTTTTCCGTTTCTTAGCAGCATATTTCATAGCTGCTTGGTATGTTTTAAATGTAACGGAACAGAAGAAAAGCAAACATTCGTTTTTGTAGTGAAATCTCAGGCTTTTTTTTGAAAAAAAAGTTGATTCTAATTCGTCAGAGATAACGTAATCGTCTTTGTTGTGTTCTAATTTCGATGATTTAAATTTGATTGACTTCCTGTTTCCATTTTAATTTAGTTCATAAAGACTTTTTTCAGGCGGCTGCTTATCTTTCTCGTCCAGATTATGGAGGTGAAGAAATCTGATGTAAATTGTGCATAAAAACCAAGTTGAGTAATTGTGCATTTTTCCTTGTAATTCTTTTGACACATTTTTGATGATTCATATTTTGGAGTACTAGACGTAAGAAATTAACTAAGTTCCATTAAGATGCATTTTTTACTGAATAAACAATATTTTTCTTGGAGAGTTTCAGTTTTCCAATAAAACTTTGCGGAGTGTTGTTTCTCCGCTAAATAATTTTAATTTCCTTCATTTCACCGCAGTTCCAGGATGGTGAAGTGTAAAGTGCCGATAAAAATATATGTAAATTTCCAAATTTTATTAACATTGTATTAAGTTAAGGACCGCTCTCTTTAGGAAATTTCCCTCTTCCGCGTTGACTGGAGTTAGAGCTACTCTTTAGTAATCGATACTTCAGGACACTTCTTAATTTTTTTCACCCTTTAGGTTTCCCTCCATTGAGAAAATATAACTTTAAGCCTGATCTGCGGGATTTTTTTTCCTTGTTTTTTTGATTTAACACAATTTTTACCGCTTAAAGTTGTGGTACGCTGTTAAACAGGGACATGGCGTTAAACGATTAGACAGAGATTAATTAAGCATTAAATATGATTTGACAGAAGTGTAAAATGAACCAGTTCCAGTGGGTCCATAATTTTAAATACCCTCTCCCTATCTTACGAAAATATGTTCGGTAATACTTCTGTCGTTTGTTGTTAAAACATCGCAAGCAGCAAGGATTCCCTATTTCCCTCAAAAGTTTTCAGTCCTTCCTTTCAGATTAAAGTTGACATACAGGAAAAGAAAACTTCTAATCATCAATGAGAAAGCAATGTACTTCGATAAGATTGATTTTCGACTTGAATTATCTGTAAGGTGTGGAAAAGGCGAAGTGTTGGGCATTCTTAGGATATCGAATCTCGAGGAAAAAATTTTCACTTGAATGATTTCTCTAGTTTGGGAAAAATCTGAACATTTCTTTTGTAATGGTAATTTTTCGATAAGTATGATTGCTTTATAGTGTCAAAATTCTTTTCTATTGGAGAAAGAAAACATCTCAACAAAAAACAATTTTTCGTCCGAAAAGAAGTTAACAGGAATGAGGGAACTTACTGGTTTGCAACAATTTAAACTTGCAATTTAAGCATTTCTTGCTTAATTTTTGGTAAACTAACAAGAGATCCGATAAATACGCTCTTGAAGAACCTGTAGATTTATTAAATTTGGATTTTAACACTGTGCTAAAATGCCTCTTTCTCTTTCAACACAAATTTTTGCAAAAAAAGTAGGAGCAAGAATAAACAAATTTGGATTTCAGAAGGGGGAGCAAGAATCGAGACAACAACACCTTATATTCTCTAGCCTTTGTAACATCGGAAAAATGTTGTTTTTGGATTTTAAATGCAGACTAATATGAAATTCATCCAAGAATGAATGTTGTATATAACAAACAAACCCTTCGGCAACTGTCCTTTGATCATATATGTCTTATTTTATTTAAAAAAGAACTTAATTAGTTGATGAAATGTGTGCGGTTGACCCTCTATAGTTGGTGATCATTTATTTTTGTAGTTCTTATCGATCTATGGCGCAATCACTTCTTATCATTGGTGTATTGAATTTTTTGTAATTTTATCCAACTCTAAAATTACTCAGTTATGAAGTGTGACTGACTGTAAAAAGTAATGAGGAATTATCTAATTAAATGTAAATGCTGTAGCACGTTGATAAGTCATTGAATCAATTTCATCTTCATTTTAATTAATTGATGAAATGTCTGCAGATGACATTTTCCATCAAATTGTAGTCGAGTTGTGATTCTATCGCATAACTTTTAAATGAGTATTTCAGTTAAATTTTTTGCTGTTTATTTAGTGTTTCCATTTGATTGCAGAAAATGATGCCCTGTTATCTCGCGCAATTTCACTTAAAAATTGTTTTTACTTAAAATTTGCTTGAAAAACTTATATGTTTTGTTCAAAATTATTTGGTAGAAAATTGGTGACAATAAAAAAGAAAATCTTACAGAAAACATATGGATAGTGAATATCAACTTCCTCATTGGTATTTTCACAAATTTTAGACATTTTCTGCTTTGAGCCATATGTTCCTTCAACCTCACTTCCTTAGCCACTTTGAATTGCTCCAAAAAAATCAAATTTAGTTCTTCATTACATTTCTCTATAATAAGTAGCATTGCTTACATTGTTTAGTGAATTATCATTCAAAATTTATGCTTTGAATAAAGCTATTAATTAGAAATGGAGTTTTTCAGTTTTTTCGATCTATTCATCGGATAATTAATTAACGAAACGCACCATGCATTTCACAGCGTAAGTTTTTTTTTTTTCTTTTTTTGCTTTCATTGCTAATTTCTTCTTTAGTTGTGCTAATAGACGATAAAATGAAAATAAATATTGCAGAAGTCGTTAATAACCGGTAATTTCCGAGGTACAACAAATTCGCTTATTTATCCATACATTTGTTTATTTCCTCGTCTAATATTTCCCTCAGATTCACGCTACTTATCATTTTACAACATTTTTATAAACACCAACTTGAAATTGAAGTAAAATACAAAAAGAAAAAACTGCAAAATATAGATGGATATTAGTATTTTCGTAGAAAAGATCGTTAAAACAAGTATCTTCTTGCAGCTGAGGCAAATGAAATAACAAATGAGGTGTTGGAAAGACACAGTGATTTTGGCATGTAGTAAATCAATTTGAGTCACCTTACTCTCCACTTTCACTTGGAGTATGAATCTGAATCTGCGCTTTGCTTCTTAATTTGGCATCAAATAAATACGAAATATTCATCAACTGAGAAATTCTTTGTTTCTTATCTTTCATTATTGCATTCTTTTATCTAATGGATAGGTTCTAGCATAGCTTAACAAGTAATGTCAAACGGAGTGAAGATATTCCAAGTTTTAATAGTCATTCTATTTTTCAGCGATCCAAGCATTCTTCTTATTTTACTCTGCCTCGAAATGATGCTTGTCAGTGCACTTGATAATCTAAGTGAGAATTCAGCCGCGTACACGTCCACTCACAAGGTAAGTTAGCAAAATTATTTCTGCCATGCTAAATTTGAGATTTAGAAACCAAAACATAAATTTTTAGTGAAATTTAGAATGAATATAATCAGAAAATGAATGCAATGGAATGAATGGATTAAAATTAAAATTGAGAGTAATGGATTTAAGGGCTCACGGATAACAAACATTTTTTAAATTTAATTTCTGAAAAACACAGTCTACAATACTCTTTTTTAGCTCCGCCATTCCAAACACTACCACTGCGACCATAAGAAGCGAAGTCTTATGAGAAGTAGACCTGATAACGATCCTATGACAGAGCATTCGAGAACTAAGCGAATTCTTCTAGTGAAGCCTTTCTGGCCTTGGCCATAACTGAAGGTTTATTTATGTAGTTTGATTACGTGCTCTCATGCCAATTTGCAAGCAGAATGTAAAGAGAGTAAAATGAATTTATGCGAAATGTATTTTCATAATTTATCTCAAACTGGAAGACTAAACAGATTTACATTTAAAGTTCCAATTTAATTCTTTTTATTTTGTTTTTTGACTAGTAGTGAAGAAATTTAACTCATTCTTACACTACTTTGGCACAAAATTCGCTAAGTTCCACTTTTTCCCGACTCCGAAATGAATGATACAAACATTTAAAACAAGGAAGTGGCATATTTGTGACAAAGTTTAAATAATAACTAATTTATTTATCTCTAACCCGATCATTAAAATTTTCACTTTTTTAACTGATCAATCATTTTAATTGAACTATTTGTCATTTTTTACGATATTTTTGCTTAGTAGTTTTGCCTTAAACAATTATTTTGTTGAAAAATTGTTGCAATCGTCTAGATTCTTTCGTTACGAACCGAATTAACTTTAGAAGGTTATTTCCAGAACAATATTGTTCAGCAAAGTTGCATCTGAAATTAGCTATCTTGAGATATTCAGTGCTCTACAGAACAGTCTTAATCCTGTGATGGCTGAAACATTATTAGATTTAATAGAATTTTATAAGAATTCATGTTACAAAAATAGTTTTGAACAAGCTCAGTGGATATTTAACTAATCACTGATATAGACAAAATTAGAATGCGTTTTTTGCCCAGCTAGGGATTATTATCCTAAAATATTTAGTTATGATAGTTAAGAGTTAAATAAGCTTATTTCCTACGGCTCGATTGGTCCTGGAGAACGAGATTTGTCATGGAAAGCAGAAGACAGAAGAGACGATGAGTTGACTTCTCACCTGATGTGAGCATATTTTTCTTTTTGTGTACTATATTATTTATTGTTTTTTACAATATAATTTATTTTTTCTTTTCTTTTTTTATTTCGTGTTGTGTACGTATCACTAGTTTTTTGAATTTTTGTTCGAAATAAAAGTGCTTGAAGGCATCATTAAATTTTTCCATGGTAAAATTTTGGCATAACTTAAAAACAAAGTCATTTCCAATATGTAAGAATAAACTATGCAAGCATCGAATTTTGATTAAAATGCAACTTCCGCTTCATTGCAGACTTCCAAACAATTCATAATGATTTTTGTTTGTGAAGACAGAAGGAAAAGACGAATAGTTTTTAACAAAACTTTATTCGACCTCACATGTTTTTTAATACAGGTAGAGGTAGTAACTTAGTGCTTAGTACACCGTATCCTTTAACTTTCAGCTGTTAATGGTTTTCAACCGAAGAAGGTGTTCTCGGAAATCTATGAAGTGCGGAATGAGACCGATGAATTCCTGATGAATTATATTATCAATTACTATATCGTTTCGAATAACACATACAACAATCATCGACGCAACCACTGGTTGAACAGTGAAATAATGGGTTTCAAAAGTTCGAGATACACTGACCTGAGAATTAAAATTACTGTGTCATATTTTTGGGACTTCATATCTACAGAACTTCAGTCATTCAATTGCATAATCAAATAAACTTCAACTTTGTCACTTCCTCAAACAGAAGCAGAAAAGTTGACAATGAAGAGTTTTCAAAACAATTTCCATTTCAATTGTTTGTGCGTTTCGTAGAAATGGAAGGGAGAGGAGATTGAATGAGGGTAATTAAATCCTGTTTCACTTATAATATTATAGTTACAGTAGCAGTGGTATTAATAATAGCAGCAGATGCTTGAAGTTCACACAGATGACAAAGGTCAAGCTTCTCAGATGAATGCATTGCTAAAGGTCAAGAGTACAAACGACTCAAATGACGCAGTAATATATATTGGTGTAGAAGGAAAGGTGTGACACAGTAACATTTGAAA
Organism: Setaria equina; assembly: GCA_003012265.1. Taxonomy (NCBI): domain Eukaryota; kingdom Metazoa; phylum Nematoda; class Chromadorea; order Rhabditida; family Setariidae; genus Setaria; species Setaria equina. The sequence continues at coordinate 91,587 of PQVD01000711.1, read as the reverse complement.
GTTCGTCTACTTCGCCATTTTATTTTTGGTAAGATGTAATTTTTAAATTTGACCTTTATATTTCTTTGAAATATTGGTTAGCTATTTCCATATTTTTACACCTGTTTGTTTATTCTGCTGTAAATGAAGCGATCGAACTTTGTTCACTTGCAATAATTTTTACTATAATATCTGAAGGGTTATTCTGTTCAGGGGAACAAATTTCGATTTGTAAAAAGTTACTTTATCAATTATCAGTGATTCAGAATATCACTTATAATGTTTATTTTTCGGTCTTTTGTTGAGGTGTCTTGTTTCGGAATCCAAAGAATGCTTTCAGTTGTAAGTTTATATCAAACATCAGCAAACATTACTGCTGATAAAGGATGGATGAAGGAGAAGCATACTGATAAATCCCACTTGATGGTTACTGCCGCCTGCTGTTATTGTTTAATGGAATGAGTAGCAACCACTGCTTCATCTGCTTTCCGAATAGACGCTCCTCATCACTGCGATCATTACACGCTGCCATTGATGAACGAGAAAGGAAGGCAGAGATAAAGTGCATCCGTCAGCCAGTAACAACGATCGTCGCCGTGCACCTTCTGAAGGAATTCCCTCTACTTCAGAAGAACTGTCACTGACGTTACATCCTCTCCAATACCTAACTTTTGAAGCTAACCTTTAGAATCGATCGTCATCCGATTGATCCTTAACCCTAGTTCTTCTGTGCAGCAACCCTACCCATATGCACAACGCTGCCAGCTTACCCTCTGCAGTCACCTTCGCGAGTTGAGCGAGCGAGTGAGCAGCATGTCAACAACGGTGATGCAGGACGGACGTTGCTGCTTCCCCATCTATCTCCCTGCGAAGCGAAGCGAATCGATATACCACCTCTCGTCATCACGGTCATCAGCATCATCGCCACCACGCCATTCTGAGTGCCATCGACCCCAGCCTCAGAAGCAGATAGTGCATTTGTGCCTAGGCTGAGAAGGTGTGCGGATAAGGGATGCTGGTTATTGTGCAGAGTGACCCTGGTAGGGTGGCCAGTCCCATTCTGAAGAGCTTGAGAAGGCTTTTGCCATCTCTGTTGCTCACCGAAACGTTTCCATGCTCCTTTTCTCGCTTTAAGGAAAACATTTCTTGTCGTGAGAGTCGGCCCAGAAACAAATCCTCAGTCAATACCTTCTGCAGTAACTTCAGATACGTTTCCAATTTATGGACTTTATTCTTGGATCCAAGAAGCTACAGTTAACACTGTTAATCAGTGATAATTGATTTCTTCATTTTGCCTTCCTTTCTTCACTATCTGCTTCTCGCATAGAGTATCGCTTATCATTTCTCATTTAGATCAATATTTTTCCCGAAAGTCTAAGGATATGAGAACTACAGCTAAGAATGAGCTGAAGGAACTAATGATTTCAGGTAGTTGCTGAAAAAAAGAAGCCCATACGATGGCCATAGTTTGCGCCAAATATTTCGCTTCCTCGAAGAAATAAAAAATACTTAAGAATAATCATTTCCCACATCTTCGACCTTTCCTTTCACGTTACTAAAGTAAAATTCTGGAATGAAAAATAGAGGTAGATATTTGATGACCTTATTTTCAGTGTTACGCTGTATGATTTCAATCTTCAGTCTAACAAGAAGTTTTCATGAAGAGGACGAGGAGAGAAACCATAATTATTTGTTTTTCTTCTCTGTCATGTGCTCTTCATTCAAACAGATACCGGCTTATCCTTCGGAAAATTCGATTTTTGCTCTTGGTGCGAGAGGGAGAGAAGAACGAAAGAATAAGAAAATCGATGTCAGAAAAATTTACGCAAATCTTTCCTCCTCCAACTACTTCTCTTATTTCACGAAAAATATCACCATGTTTTTAACAAGTTTTTTTTTTTTTTTTTTCATTTTTGTCTTTGATGTAGGTAACACTAAGCTCAGTAGTATTAACAACATTCAACAGCAGTCTTAATCAGTAGATGGTCCGCTGAATGATTTGGTAGCTGTAAATATAATACAGACGGTCATTTTGTACTCAGTGATGGAAGTGGAAATTTATGATTCTGAATGACCAAACTGTTACGATATTTCCATAGTCTTCTGGACACTCTTGTTGTATTAAGCTGTTTATAACTAAATCAGTTTGAGAAAGTTAAATTTGTAATTGTTCGTAGCTGCATGTATCGCTGTCAATTGTGACGTTTCATGCATGCATGCACGGCTTGCTGTTATAGCTGCTGCAGTGTTGTTTACTGGTCGCTTGGTTAAAATATTTCTTCTATTTTAATTTCAAAAATTTATTAATACGTATGGTTTAATCGCAATTCGTACTGTCGAACAAGTAGCTCTTTAAATGAAACGAATTGCTTGATGTAGATGTCTGATCGATCGATTCAGATTTTGAAGTGTTAGTTATTCCGTAGAGGTTGTGGTGGAAATTTCTGCATACCCCCTGCATTGTGTGCACGTACACAAACACATCCATTTTATTAGGTCAGCTGCTGGCCTAATTACCTGAAGCATTTCGTTACAAATTGTAAAAAACAAAATCACTTTCTTGGTATTGGTCGGTGTTTATCATCATTTCTTGTTATTATTATTCAGCATATTTTTAAGGACAAGCAAATCTGTGTAATGTTATAAGTTACGTCTGAACCAAAACTGTAGTCAGTGACACTTTCATCTGTGCATCTTAATGCCGTTCGCTCATCCAAAGAAAAGGGAATGGCATATCAGTAAGAGCATGTAAAAATAACTCCATAATTACATCTATTTTAGATTACAATTTATTTGTTGCAGTTAGCAATGCTGCTGTCACGTGTACCTGAAAACCCTGTCATTTCTATCGTAGTGGACAGACGTTGTTGACATTATTTCATTTGGTCATCTGGCACAGTGTGACATGAATATATGTATTTATGTTTGTCCGCACACCCCCATCTTACACTCGAAATTAGCGGACATAAAAAGGATAATCTGAACAAACCTAACCTATGAGAATTACTATTGAATAAATATCTCTCCTTCAAATAAATCTATTTCAATGACCACATTGATTTCTGGATTCTTTAGATATATCCTTGGAAATCGAGAGATTACTAAATGCCCACAGGAGGAGGGGATGTTGCAGGTGATACGATACCTGTATCTGTTTATATATTTTAATCCTTCGAAGACATGCTCCATCCGTGTGGAAATACGTTCCCTCATCGGGATTATTTCAGTTAAATCTTTTTAAATTTAAAAAAACATTAAAGAAATTTAAAATTATTTACAAAATACTCCAATTCATTGGGATCTTACTTTACAGGATTTGTGGATAATTTATATCTTCTAGGAAAAAATTTCTGGGGAAATTAGCATTTAAGTGCTTTACATGTTACCGATTTACTTCATAATTTAGAGTAATATTTACTGCTAATCCATTTCGAAATCCATCTTACTAGAAAATACAGAAGTTACGATGTCTGATCAGATTTTATGATGTACGATTTTTTTTGTATGTATACAAGGTCCATACATATTTCAGCTTTTCCATGAAAGTCATGGTTGTTACAATTTGGTTATAGTTCTCTTAAATTTTTTCCTAAGCTGCTTCAATAATATGATGCCGAAAGCTCGATCCAAATAACTGTGACAGTTGGTGACTTCTTTTAACGAAAAAAAAAAAATGTATTTGTAAAATGGACGAAAAAAATCTTTGAGTAAAGGGAAGCCCAACCTCCAATGTGTTATTGAGAAGAAAAATCAACTTGCAAACAAAGAGTAGATTGATGTTGTTTTGTTTGCTTGTGGAAGAAAATGATACGTCTTAAGTGATAGTGTTCTTAGGACGAGGAAACTTTCTTAAAAAATTTTCTACGAGCACGGTGTTAGTTGGTGCCACCTTCACCATTATTAATCATACTACATTCTAAAGGAGATTCAACATACTCCCAAATAACGGATTTTTCATTTACAGGAAAAACGCTGAAATCACTACTGCACTATGTGTCTATAGCTACTGTCTATAGCTCATTCATCAGAACTGTGAACTTCCCCACATGTTTTCTGTGGGAATTTATTGGACTCGTTATTTTTTTCCTATACGCTTCAAGTAATAGTGCTTTTTCTGCAAATCACTAGAATGAAGTTGTTAGCTTGTGAAAATTGAAGAGTGACTGATATGCTATTGTTAGCAACCATCTGAAGAAAACAGGACAGAAGTTCATAGTACAGTAATGCATCTCTGTATTATCAGGACAGTTCCCTTTTTTTATTTAAAAAACGAAACACGTTTTATTCTCTAGTATTCACCTCTTTCGTATTAAACTCAAAGGTCTGACTCAAGAACTTTCATGATACTGGTATCCTGAGTGGGAATTTCACATCATATCATTATATCCTTCCTTCTATTCCATTCCATTCACAATTTTTAGCTCCAAGACAAGTAGCTGTAAGGACAGATGGCTACATTAGCTGTTGTGGAAATCACTATGAAATTAAATGATTAGATACTTATCAAATTTTTTTTACCAAAAATTTGCTGTGAAAGCATTCTATGAATATTGTTTAAGAGCTGAACATATATTAGCGCTCCTTCGTACTCAGTGTGAAATGTCCCGGTCAAGGACAAGGCAACCAGCACAGAAACTTTCTCATCCTTTACCTTCCTTCGTTCATTGTGGTGTTCATATATCATAATTGTTCCCTTTCAAAATTTCAAAAATGTTTTGATTTACTCCCGAAACTAGGAAATGCTGACTTATGACCACATGCGCTGTAATTTGCTTTATTTTGCACTAAGCGTGTTCGAAGGCATTTTGATAATGCTCTCATTACGAAATAAATTAATTAATTCTAGTTATCATTTCAGGCATCCCCCGCACAAAAATCCTCACTTGCTTGCTTCTTACTTCGCCATATCTTTTTGACACTACAGTTACTTTTATTACTGCATCCACAATCTTACTTGCAATTATTTGAACCTTCTCTCTACAACAACTAGTTTCATAATTTCCCCACTTCTGATCTGTCTTTCCTGCCAGAAATTCCTCTTCAGTAGTTTCTGGTTTTCCCATCGGAAAATTTACAATTCTGAAAACTTTTTCTGGATTCCCTCAACTTGTTCAATCAACCACGATATGCTGGACGGTCTGTATGGCTATTTCTTTGGCAGTGAGGATGTTAATGGCAGCAACACTAAAGTAAGACTTAAAAAATTTCCCAGTATATTCGAAGAAAGTGGTAGTTCCAGTATGATAAGAGGTCATATTTAGCTGTTAGGTCAGAATTGTTGTTTGATAAATGCATCATTGATAACTGATGAATTCCCTGGTAAGATGGCTTAGTTGCCAACTAATAAAGTGTTCGATATAACTTTTTGCTGAAAGTTTTTCCAGGAATTTCTAACATCTTTTCGAAAAACTGTTTGGTTCAATGCCGTTAAGAAAGACTGTAAAAATGTTGGATTGTAAAAATTGTTGTTTTTAGGAAAACGTTGAGTTGCTGACGAATTCGACCGAACTGGTTGCTTTTACATCACCGAATGGAAGTTCAGAAACCAAGGACGATGATTGGATTTTGCTTGATGGTAGCGATTGGATTTTCATTATTGCGTTGTCGTATGTAGCCTGTGTATAATATTACTAATACTACATATAGCATTATTATGATGGACAGTTGTGAAAGAAAACATTGTTGATTTATTGGCCTCATGTTTTAGGAAGACTAGAGTTCTTGCTGTAGCTTCTCCAGCAGTTTTTCTCTTATTCCAGGGCAGTTATCTTCTGGTCGTTCTACACCGGTAATTGTGCCGGAACCGGATCTGATAGCTATCGATGATGAACTTTCAACAGCAGTAACTGATTCTTTGCGCTCATTGTCGCCTGCATCAACTCTTTTACATAATGACGCACTATCGCATGAAATTATCAGATGCGACTGTTTCTGGGATTTTAGCCGAGGGATACGGAACGGGAAACATATCGAAAGAATGCGTCAAGCGAAACAGAAGGCTATCGAAAGAAGGGAGTTGGAACGCCAGGTAAAATCTAATGTGAATTAATTGCTTTGATTAATCGTTTAACACTGATGGGACTATTTTTGACGTGCTTGCAAATGTACTTCTAATTCTAACGGAAATCTCAAATTTCATGAAATTTTCCGAAACATGGTGAATTTTTCTGCAGCTTTTCGAGAATGAAGTGCTAGCGGTAAGTGGTGACACAGACAAGAAGCATTCCAACAATATCAACAGCAACAATTCTAATAATAAAACATTAAATATGCTCAATAATGCTGCTAAAATGAAAAGGTAGATTTAACTTTACTGTTTTTGTACATGCTAAAAAAGTGCAGTGCAATCATCTATGGCTCATGAAAATATATCTACTTTTGTCAATTTTTTAAGAACCACTGTAATTCCGATACTGGATATCACGACAGTTCTCAGCCTTTTCCCAATATTTATTCTCGTTTAGTGTAATTGCATTTCACCTATCGGTTTCGTTGTGGGCTTTAGGGGCTCATCTGATATTTCAGTCATGTTATTGAAACATCAAGTGTTACTTTTTATGAAGGAAGAGAAACGTGAATTTATGGAGTTTAGAAAATTAGATATCAAAAAAATGGACAAGCATTTGGAAATATGCCACTTACAGAATTGCTTGAAATGATATGATGACTAATGGGTTTTTCTTCTAAACGGAAATTCAAATTCATAATGAAAGTAATTCAACGTCACCTTGGAAAAATTCTGCAGATCGACTGCTGCCGGACACTTTGCAACAGATTCGAAAACGAAACCACGCTCAAAGAAAACCAGTCGTCTGCTGGCCGGTCGTAACAACGATCGTAAAGTGAACACTTTGAACTAATTACAAGTACGAGTTCAGAGAAATGATCAGCAAAAAAACTTGGATTTTTGTGTTCATTCGATTGCATCAAACTATCGCTATAATTCAGCTTCCAGATCCACGGTGGGGATAATTATATCGTCTTAACCTTTCCGAACACAGGAATGTTTCTCACAATATCGTCAGTCTCCTGTGCAGCACCTTCTGAAACGCCTCACTTGATAGTTATACCTTATCAATCAACACTTTTTGTCGTGTATTGTAAATATTCAGGTATATTCGTAGTATATTGTGCTATTTGCAGCTGTTGAAAGGTTTCGAATGTTTCAGTTGTCTGATTAGTTTGACTGAGATTTTCTTTTTGAAAAATAACTGGTAAAGTGCATCGTTTCCTACTCTTCCATGATGTAAGTAACTTAGACTTATCAACATTTCAGCATATATGATTACTTTTTTCTAATAAAATAAGAGCTTTTCATATTTATAAAAACAAGCCCAGAGCAGAGCAGTCATCACTGCTCAATAGAAAAGTGAAATCCATACATAAAATTATTTAATTTGATCAAAATTGAGTTTCTTCTAAACAGAAGTACTATTTTTGACTAAATTGTGATCAGTGAAAATGTAGATTTTCTCATCGCTAATGCCGGAACTATTCATTTGTAATCCAAAAGAATTAATCGAATGCTTTAAAATAGTGGATAGACATAACTTTTGCAATTTCCTATCTCGCCTACTATGATTAGTCGCTTTTTTATAAGTTGGTGATTGTTCTTACTATATTTGACAGTTGCTTAGCCACATCATCAATAGCTGTAATGCTATCTCACATTTTGTATAAATTTGTAATTAAAGAATGAGTTTCATTGGTTTTAGGAATCTTTGGAAGTTGTTGTACAATGTTGTAGTATTATTTACTTATGTGTTGCATCTAATTCATATCCTTTCATAAAACTACCTGCCTGCCATTTCGATCCATTTTATATGCACGTTCTCATTATTTTTTCTTTCTCTAGTTTTCTTTAAAAAAAAAAAAAATGTAATTGTCAGGGTTCCCGAGATGCCGAACCTTTCATCATAGTGTTACTCCAACCACAACTCCTTTCTCTCTTTTCCTCCCTTCCTTCCTTTTTATGTGTATCAGTAAATTGTTCATTTCCTTTCCTATTATTTCTTTTTACACTCTCATTCTATTATGGGTAAAATAATATAAATTTCCGTATTTGTTTCAATAATTTCAGCACTGAAAGAATTTTTAGGTTTAAAAAAAGATTGAGCAGAAAAAAAGAAAAAAAAAATCCCCAAAAAAATTACACATCTTAAAGAAAATTAAATAGTTGAAACTTTTAAAAGTTAAAACATTTTGTATGTAAGTTCTAACTTCAGTCACTTTTCTTTGTGTAAGTTTAAATCGTAATCACTTCATCTTCTGTATATGTATTTTTATTATATTTTTCGCATGTATCATATTAGCACTAATTTAAAAAAAAAAAAATCCAACTTTATTAGTGTGTTTTGTATGCGGGAGAAATTGTGATGGTAGTGAAGGAATTTATGTGGATAAGCAAATGTCTGTAGAATTTTCGGAATTTTGGCGAATTAACTAATAACTGAAGCGTATTAGAATTTCTTAATGGCACTGAAGGGAAGAGTTTTTTTCACTAATTTTAACTAAGTGGTGGATGGTGAAACAATTAATTACTGATACAGGCTCACTAGTTTCATTAATTTTATTTAAGTCATAGCTTGAAAGTTTGTATTTTGAATAAATTGTCGCTTTTCAATTTCACTAAAATGTCTATTATTTAGCAATTAATTATCTCATGTATATACACAGCAAAAGCTTTTCTATCTTTTGCATCCTTGCATCATTTTTATACAATATTTTCAATTAGAATTATTCAGGTAATTTCTTGTTTTCTAATTGTAATGATAGTAGCGAAGTATAATTGCTGCACTTATTTAAAGAGTAAAATTTATGCAAGCAGAGACATTGGTGTGAGAATTATCACATCGTTTGTGCTGTTAAATCTTAATTGTCCTAAGAAAAAGTTTGAATCAAGCTTGCTTTTGGCTTGGAATGAAACCCGAATATCATCTTATTAATTCTTTTACTGCTTGACACAATTGTACTTGGAATTGTATGTTGACTCTCGGAATTAGTGATAAGCTCTCTAAAAGTATCGTTAGAAAGAAATTCGTAGAGTGTAGGCTGTGATATTCAGAGTATCACATTTCTAAAAACACTTCCTCATTCTTACGTAGATTTTCAAGTAACCTATCCTTCATATGAGAAAGATGAATTTCTTACCAAAAAATTAAACCATAAATTAAAAATGCATATTTTATCTTTCCGGAACATTGGCTGTCTTCTTTATTATTCACGAAGTTCAACATGTTATTTAGGAAATCGGTACTTGGACTTTCCTTTGTCATTTCACAAGTTCTTCGGAAAATTTTGGCTTATTTCATTTGCTTGATATGTTGTATCAACTTGTGTACTTAGAATTAGTACTCGTTTCGATTGTAAGGTTAATTATACATTTATGTAATCAGGTGCTAAATAAAGTTTATTCAGGAATATCACTTTCGATCATCGAAACAAATTTGACAGTTACTCATGTCTCAAGTGTATGATTACTGTGGAAATCTTTAATGTCTATAAAAACTTCCCAACACTGTACATGAAATAGTCATTTGATTAAATGATGTTTGTGATTGGTATTGCTTTTGTGTTTCCATTTTTGACTAATTTGTACATGAAAATGAATTTAATGTAAGATGAGATTTTAAGGTCCTGTTGCGTCAATTGTGGGAAATTTTCAACAGAAAAGAATAATTATTAGTATAATACCTTATTCGTTTTTTTCAATATCCCATCAGTCGGTCGGTCTTTTTCCTTGTTTTCTTCTTTTTTTCGAAGTTTTTAAATTTATGGTTCGTTAGTTCATCACAAGAAATCCTTTTTTAGTTGGGTTAAATCCTACCGGGAATATGATCATATTGATCAGTCCAAAACCAAATTTGAGTTTTTTGTTACGTTATGAACTTCACACTGAGTTTTTTACTACATCCTCTTTGTCACTGAAATAAAGCTAAAGAATGTACTGCCCAAAATATCAAACTTGTCAAGATCGTCAAAGTTGGGCCTTTAAACTCTGTCCTTAAGAAAGCGTGATTAAATTTATGCATTTTAGGTCATTGTTATGTTTCTCGTAATTTGTTCTCTGCACTGTTTCATGGATATAAGTATAAAATAATTTAAATTTTTTTAATTGAGAAGTGAGTTTTGTCTTTAATTCAGAAATTGAGAAGTCGATCAGTGAAAGAATCCACTCTCCAAGACGTAAAATTTTCTTTACTAAAAGACTTAGGTAAACTGTGGTAATTCTAAAATCTCCACATTTAGTATTTTTATAAAAATTTATTCTTCAATTAATTTTTCCTCTCAAATGAAAAATAAGGAATAGCTTCAATAGTAAGGGATTAAATATAGCTTGTTTTCGCCCTTTTCTACACGTCGCCTAGTCAAGCTTGACAAAACCATACTAAACTAATTGCTTTGCTAGCCAGACTCCCCCTATGTCTTTCTCCATCACTTCCAATTTTCGATTGCTTCTTTCACCAGCAACCAATTTCAGCAAAGTTCAGCTACGGTCATCTAAGCGGTATAGACCATGGCTTGTATTTCTAAATATCAAGTGTTGAGTTTGTTTAATAATTTTTAAAGAATTGATCGTTTTAGGTAATATTATTATATGTTCGGACCAATTAGCCGAGAATCGATCAGTAGGCAGTCTTTAATTAGTGCTTCTTGCAGTAGCCGACGTTTCTTATCATGTTGAAAGCTTATCAACCTATGTGTTTTCAAGTAGATATGCCAAAATTCGTCATTATATTCGACCCAGATTTGTTCGATTCCTTTTCAGTGCAAAAAAGTTGAAAATAGATGATGAAAATTTTCTAAATAAAAAGCATTGTGATTATTTATTAATGAGTGAAATGTTAACAGCAGATACATTTTTTGTTTGTTATTGATGTGGCGATGAAAGCAGAAAATTTTGAGCAGAAATACAGAAAAAAATTTTTAAATCTTTGAAAATGAAAATTGATTTTCAAAAATTTCACTTCAAAAGCAACATCTAAATCTTATTAAAGAAGCTGCTGCTATGCGATAGATTTAACTGGCTGTGGAAAGAAATATAAGCGAAAGTTCTGCCAATCTAATTTCTTGATCTTTTCTCTAATTCCTCCTCATAAGTCATCTTAAAACAAAAATTTACTTTGCGCTTGGCTAAAAGCAGAGGCATTGTCCCCTTCTATATCTATTTAATATTTTAGTTGAAGATTAATGAGCATTCAGTTGCACGAAAATTTGCAAAATTATTTGAAATAGTTCCACACATTATAGCAAAACTTCAACATTCGACGATTCAATTTACTAGTTAAGCGCTTGCCTGAATGAGCTCATAAATTTGCAAATTAAAGTGAACTGTAAAAGTTAAGTTAAAGAAGCTGGAAATTTATCAGTTAGAATATATTACTCAATCACTGACCTGAATTTAATTTATCCTAAGAAAAAAAAAACTTACGTTTCACTGTTTTGCTCGGTTCTAGGATTCATTGGTGGCTGAGAAAGTGAAAGTCGAGCTTTCCTCTTTATTCATTTCATATATTAAAAAAGCAATCAGCTGGTAGCGACGGCGTTTGCATAATTTGATAAGAAAAGGTACAGTTCTGTCGCCATCCATTTAAGCGACGAGTGCGACAAAGTTTTATAGAAATTTTCTTTTTTTCTTTTGATTTTCAGAAATTTCCGAAATTCAACTTGACCATTTCTAAGGAACTGACAATGTCTAATGTGACAAGTTCTGTTATCATAGTTTGTGATAATGGTGTAGCACTAAATATGATGCATTGCGCAAGTAGTTTTCAAGTCCTTCGACAAATCCTTGACTGATCATCAAGAATGCCATGTATTCGCCCATGAAAATGCTTCCCTTTCCGCCTAATTCGAAATTTAATGCTCAATTTGCAAAAATTTAATCAATAAAAGTAAAGAGTGCTTGAGAAGTGAATTTGTGTATGTGCATGTATACTTGTATATTATATACATGACATTTCTAAAGGATTTGCCTCTCGACAACATTGAAGAAAACGAAGAGATAAAGAAAAGCATAAAGATGCGATGGACGAGACAATGCAACGGCTAGCAGCTAGCTGGACACCGGCATCAGGGTTCGAGATGAGATAGCAGCCAGGATGATGTGATGATGCTGTCAGTACCTCAGGTCGTCAATTAACTACTTCAGCAACAGCAGTCTACATACACATCTCTCCGGCTGCTTAATCACTTCGATCTCAAGCTCTTTATTCATATCGAGCCAGAAGAAATGCAAAGTTATTCCTCTCATTACTCCACTTTCACTGCTTATTACCATTTTCTTAACCTATTATTACTATTTATCATTCTCTCCTTACCATTGATACCAGCAACCGTAATCAGTTAATTCACAATCGTCTTGCAACTCATGATTAACATCATTAGTCAACATCTCTCGAATTACTTCTCCTGATATCGAAATTTATATATATTGTAACTGAGAGAAGATGGTGCTTTATATAATTCATCTTAATTCAGTTTAATTACTTGGGGAAATGCCACGTTACTTCTTTGTCATTTTACCTTTTAATTGAAGTTACTAATTAATGATTAGACACCGATGAAGTATACTTCCTAGCTTATATGAACCAAAAAGTGAACTTTTCAAAGTTTCCTCTGCCAGCTTTTTCCTCCCCTTGTGTACTGCCAGCTTTGAATTACAACTGAATCAGCTGATGAAATGCACTGATGCCAATGCTATTAAATCGAAAAGATTGGAAAAATGATTTCTGAACAGTAACATTTTCTGCTTTGTCGAAGTTACACTAATAATCCTCGCCTCAACTGTATTTATCTCCGACTGCTAATGAACTTCTCTCTATCATCCCTTAAATCACTACTCTATCCTCAATTATTTGCCAATTTCAGCAGTGTTCTATCTCTGCTACAAACAGATTTTGCACATTTATTATTTTTGATTACTTGTTAATCTTCTCAAATTCTGGACAAAAGGATTTAACACTTCTCAGTTCTCTATAAACCTCTTGAAAATTGTAAAGAAATCATTCAAGTACAACGGGCATAAATTAAATATACTACATGACCATTTTATTGTTTTGTCCCACATTTTTCATAATTTTTTCTTCCCTAGTAATTTTTTTAGGTTAACTTTTTTAGTTTGAAAATGCAGTTCCTGAATGGTTTATCCACTAAAATTGAATTTATTCGAAACGAGTGAGTTTAACCTATATGGCATTTTATTTGTCCAGGCTTCTCTACTTGGGCGTACCTTTCTGAACAACTTCCGGTCAAGGGTACTTGAAGTAGAACTCTTTTCTGCTCATTTATACTAACTTCCTGTTGTGATCAACTGTCACATACGTGGCACCTCTGACTGACGAATTTACCTTAAAAAAAAAAGAAAAAAAAAATAAACAGTTCTTTATATGATTAAACAAATCTTCTACAACATGCAAATTCCTTCATCCAAGGGGACTGTCTCTCACGCTATCATTTGCTAAACTCTCTTGCCATTTCAATATGAATTGAATTAAAGTAGTTAACTAAAACAGTGAAAAGTTGAACTGCCTGAAATCTTTTTTTGTGGACTATATTTGCATATTTTTTTATTTCCACCTTCTTTTCATTTTTGAAGAAATTTTACTTTGCATCACAGAGTGCTGAAGCTTCTTATTCTATTCCATTTTACTAGAACCAGTATAATATTAGCAAACCCAAACAAACAATGAATTCAAAATAAAAACTGTTATGATCTAATTTTGTTTGAACTTGCTGCTCGCTAATTAACTTCACTTATTTCAGATAAAAAGGGAAGATGTGGTTGAATGTGTTATCTCAAGTCAGATTGTCATTAGTAATAACGCAGTTATTTGTGTTATTTCTGGGACGGTCCTGTGGAGCAGTTCAAGTGAAAGGCAATCCGCACGCCGTTATTATGGTTTCATCTGCTCGAACTTCAACTAATAATCCGTTACGCTCTCAGGAAAATGTGACGCTTTGGTGCCAAGTTAGTTCTGTTTCCCTGTTGACTGAATTTATAATTTTTTCTTGTGAGAAATGCATTAGTGCGCCATAAAAATGGACGAAAAACAAGCTAATAGATTCTGAATTGCACGAACAATAACATTTTTTTTTTAGGGTGCTGTTCCATGATAGGCTAAGCTTTGTAAAGCAGTCAAATTAAAACAGTAGAATGCAAGTTGGAGCCATTTACATGAGCAAAACTTTTAGGAGATAAGAAATTATGCAGTCATTTCCTTATCATTCCGGTATGAACCGTTCTAGTCTTTCAGGCTGAAGATCGGGGTGTAGTGTTACAAATCAAATCAGCAATGTTCGTACGTAAAAGAGATGGTATGATATTGACAGCTGATATAAGCAGTGATCATAAAAGAGCTTATCATTATTTCGGTCTAGCAGATGTTGCTGATTCCGGTAATTATACATGTAAGCTAACAACAACTAATGGAATGAATGTCAATGGCAATCATCAAGTATTTGGTATTTTTAATTGATAATTCCTGCTTTATTTTACAACTTGCCTAATACTTATGCAGTAGTATTTTTACCTTCTGTTCATTGTGACCAAGGACTGAGTTTAGTTATAATATCTTAAAAAAATGACTCGTATCGATCTTAGTAGCAAAAATTTGCATCATTATCACTTACATGCTTCTTGTCATTCGTACAAACTTACAACTATCTTTACTGCTTTTTAATTCTCCATACTTGTTTAGTTCGACCTGTAGTGTTAGCAGATATGGGACACTTTGAAGCACGAAAAAATGACCCCTTTTCATTCGATGGCCATGGCGTTACGGCTGTTCGAGGCTCATCAGCTGAAATTCACTGTCCAGTGATTGCTTTCCCAGCAGTTCGGTTTTCCTGGACAAAAGATGGTAAAGAATTCAGTAAGTGTTCTACCTTACTTTTTGAGAGATGAAAAAATGTCCCTTCATTCCCTTATTATGTCAGTACGAGGTCTCCTTTAAAAGTGAAATTTCCACAAACTTCCATCCTCGCCTAATTTTAGTCTTTATTGTGAATTAAATGTATCTGAACTCTCAGTTACGATGTGATCAATGTTATTGCCAATCGGTATCGCCATTTTAGTGATTGCTAGTTGTTTTGCAGCTGTGAAGGACGACCGCGTGAAAATAAAAGCTGATGGAAGAATAATAATTTATGAAGTGAAAGATGAAGACAAAGGTGTGTATCAGTGTACGGCAACAAATGAATATATTGTAAATGGTCATACAGAAGTTCATCAAGTGATGCTTGCGAGGGTGTTGCGAGTTAAAAGTAAGTCCTTGTAATATTTCAAATAATGTATTCATGTATTGAACTATACCACTAAAATGTTGTACATTACGCAGGTGAGCTGGCGTGGTTATGGCCGTTGATCGTCATAATTATCATTATCCTATTACTTGCGACTATAATTGTATTTGGTGAATGTAGGAAGAAGCGAAGTCAACAGAAATTGTAAGTTTTCAATTCTTGATATATTCATTATTATGAGTTGAAGAAGTCCATAGCTTCTGTTCTTAGTGTTTCCGCATGTAATGAATTTATATATGATAAATTTTCACTTCTTTTAAACTATTTTTTTGCTAGGACAAAAAGTTCTCGAAAAGTTACTGATCAATCCGTTTTCAGATTGGAAACGGAAGATTAAATGATAATATGTTAGTAGAAATGTTTCTATAGAAAGAACCTATGGCAAATGTGAATTTAATGGAATATTCCTGAAAGAAGCCAAGTAACATTCACTGGTTGTTAGGTGCTTTTGCTTCGGTCTTCGCCTAGGGTATCATAAAAATGTTGGGTTTTCTTTTCTGGCAGAAACAGGCCAGGTACATTTGCTTCACCCTAATTGTACACGTTAGTCATGCAATGGATGGATAATGGTCAATTGGTATGAGATTATCATATGTCCTGAAGTAAGAGCCAGAATTATAAGAGGATAAAGCACATTGGAGAAGGCTTAGGCTTAAAAGCTAGTTGCATTTGTTAAGCTTACTTGTGGAACGATTTATAAACTCTCCTCTACTATCCCCCTACACTAATCGAATTATTTCACAAGATTCGTCACTGCGTCCATTAGTGCTGTTCCTCAAAAAGATATTCCATGCAATTCCTGCAATTTGGAGCCATTTAAAATTAATTCTTTAATTGCATTAAAAGTTAGCCCTATTCGATCACTCCAGACTACAGAATCTAAGTTATCTTTATCTCTATTTGTTTTTTTTTTATCTTATAGCTTGTTACCCATCACAGCCTACAATTTTATTGTCATTTCCTGATTAGTTCTTTTTTTTTTCTCAAGCCAGTTGCATGTTCTCTATTTTATGAAAAGTAAGACTCCTGAGGTAGAATCTAAATACTTCTCAAAATACCATTGATTTCCTTGCAGGTGCATTGAAGAGAAGCAAAAGGTTATTTCTACTCTTTTCTCCTGCTTTTCTACTGCATAAATCGCTTTTGTTATATCATTTCTTCTTACTAAGTAAGTAAGTACACTTTTCATCCATCAATTAAAAAATAACTGATCTGAGACGGAAGTAACAGAATGTAATAATGACCAGCCGATATTGCTTTCCTGAATGCTACATTCATCCCTACAAATCAACTAGAGTGCCTAAGAATAACTTGTATACATCACTAATTAAAAATTATATCTTACTTTGCATTTACATATTGATGCAGTGTGTTAATGGGGATGTTGAAGTCAATACGTTACTCTCTCAAATTTCTTGTTTCGAGTTTCAGGTATACTATTATTTTACAATCTAAACCGTTCCATAATTTCCATTCAGATTTCAATTTCTGTGAATTAATCATTTTCTCGAATCAAGAACAATGTTTCCTATTCAGTGTCCCTGTATTTGAATGCTTTTCGAATCCTGAATCAATTACAAGCATCTTCTTCCATACATTATTTTTAACCGGAATTGTTTATATCATTACAATATTGGTGACACCATCAATCGTTGTGTGTTTTGCCGATATTTTAATATGAATATAGGATGATTGCATGGCTTTCGTACAATTGATAGTTGTGTTGATGATAACAGGGATTTAAGGTTATCCTGGACGGATGATTTCAGGAAATCTTTCATCAGATCCATTATGCAGAATAAAAGTTATCCTATAGCCTTACAGAAATAAAATACTTTCATTTCAATTACTGAAACTATTCTACCGTTCACTGTAATCCATTCACCTTCAAGCTTACATTTAGTCTTACGAAGAAAGTAACCATGACAATAATCTAAGAAAAATTAAGTTATTTGAATTATTGCCTGAACTGTCGAAATTATTCAAGGAGGTAGGGCAGAATATGAGTTGGTATCTCTCGTCCCTGTTTTTTCTAAGCTGCCATGGATAAAGTCCATTTTACGTAGGTCCTTCCGGCCGTCTGAGTTATCTAGATTGAATCTTACGACAAAAAGAGTGAACTTAGCAGATCCTAAAGAGACAAAAATTGAATACATCACAACAATGAATGCAAAAATGGACGTAATATATTATCAAAAAGAATATGAATAATTAAAAAGGACATGGACTATTGAAACTATTTCTCACAACTCATTGCAGGCTTAGGAAAAAGAGAAAAGTTAAGTTTCAAACTTGCATTGAGTTAGAATACGTAAATTAATGTTTTGGTAATATTCAATCAAGCAATAGGAAAAGATGTGAAGTGGTATGCTTTCAATAGCATGTTTCGGATCTTCTGGATAAGAACACAGGTTAGTTTTATGAAAGAATGAGTAGGGAATGGTAGAATAAACATACAAAATGGATGATCAGTTCATCTATTATATTCTATTCATCTAGTTTCATTATATCACTATTATATCAAATCTTACTATCTACTTTACAATAGTTGTGACCCTGGACTTTTTTCATCCTGGAATCTGTGTTCGGTTAATTCTTCACATTGTTGCAATTGACAATAAAATCTGCTTTAAATGACCTTTCGAAAATAGATCGAATTCCAAGTTCCAAAATCCTCAACTTATCTACCACATTAATTTCCCATACTTTCAGAAGTGTAGGAAAGTTCGTAACAGTTACAGTAACTGCATGTTTTGCAGATTCCAAGTTTGAAGATATTTATATAACTATTTAGCAACCTTAGCACTATCCACAACCACCGCAGCCACCACAACCGCCACAGCCACCGCAACCACCACACGCACCGCAAGCACCTACAAGAAATGAAAATTTTAGAAATCTTCATACTGTTTAATAAAGAAGAGTTACCGCATTTCGAGGAATTTTCGAACTTATTTTCATTCAGAGTGAAACGATGAACTGAGAGCGGAGACGTATTGAGGTGTCGAGATGAAGCTTACATCAGTCTTGGGAATACAGAATCTCAGGAAAACATCTAACTAACCGCAAGCACCACATGCTCCACATGTAGCGTCATCGCAACTCCCCCCGCAAACAGCAATCACTGCAGCAGTCATGTCCAAACTTTCGCTAATTTCCTGTTGTGAAGTAAGCTGCCTATTAGATGGCAATGCTTTTCCATAACCACATGCTAATGTCAACGGCCATTTGTGACACTGATGTGCAATACTGTTTGTATCACTATGTGAACGAATCTCAAATAAAAAACTTATTCAGTTTGTTCTCTCCAACTGACATTTACAAAAATTTCATTAATATTTACTTGATAAAATAAATCCGACAAGCATAAAATATTATATCACATTCTGAATTTTTTTACATCACTAATGTATTAATGTGGAAAATGAACAGTTTATCTCATATCAATAAATTCATCATATGGCGAACAAAGTTTAAAAGACGGAAACTTAAAGAAATGAACCAAAGCTAAAGAGAAATCGGCAAAGCTAAAAATGCAAGCACTTACTTTGTCAGGATTGCAAAGAACGAATAAAGTTGCGACACTGAAAACACAAGCAAGGTGTTCAGCGGTTTGTATTGATCGACACTGTATTCTTTTACCTGGCAGACGTGCTTGCGCTTCTGAAACAATGCGCCACTTCAAGTATGAATGAACTTCTCTAGCAGAACATGTTCTGCCTGGGTTGATTTCTCAACTCCAACCTGAACAGAAGTCGATCGGAACATATAATTCAATGGAACAGTAAAATGGTTCTTCATATTATCTTAATGATAATGAATTAATATTTCAGTCAGGAATTAGATAATTGCTTTACTTTGTTCAAAATATTCAAATTATCGTGCATACCTCCTATGACGAAGAGTGTGCTTCCTTCAGGACCCGGAATTTCGAACTTTTGTACCGTATTTTTCAGCAAGTTGAATGCATCCACCTTGAAATAATCTACTTTAGAAAGTGAAAGAAAAATCAGCACAACAGAAATTGCAATTTAAACTTTTACTTCTCTTCCTATTTACCATGGAAAGCAGACTTTAATGCACCTGTAATTTTCCAGGATTTCCAGGTTTCGCTTTCTGTTCTTTATCGCCCGGAACTTTCCGGCTGAAGCCAATCCATTTTCCCTTAACAATCGCAAAGTCACCATCTTTATTCATCACGGCAATTGCCCGTTCATCTGGAGCTGACAAATGAGGTAGAAATTGCTGAAATACACTTCTGTATGGATGAATAAATTGAAAAAAAAAAAATATTCGGATAATGTCCCGTAAATGATGACTGACGAGATTTGTATCCAGCTGGTCCTTTGAAGGCAGAGTATCTGCGCCTATTAAATGAGCCATGCAAAGTAATCGTTGCTGCCATCCGTAAACCAATATCATTGATAATAATAGTGAAGCACTATGTGCTACTTGGATAGTATATTTTGTACCATCACGAGAATCCACTAGTCTGCAAAACACTGTCTCCAATCAGATAGTCTTTGCTTGAAGTTTTTCTTCAACTTTTTCGTCACTCATCACTATTCAACTTTTACTGATGAATCTATAGGTCTTTTCTGTCTCTCTTTGGATTTCATTAGAACAATTCTACAGATGAGTACGTGAATTGCACAAAGGCAAAAAAGAAGTAACAGACGTGTGTGTGGCTAAATGAATGACTGCTGATGATTGTAGAGCGGAACGGTTCAGTGCTGCCGACTGACATAAAAACCACAAACGACTATCTGGATTGAGTTCCTGTTGTACAAATTCTCCAACGATGAGTTGCAACTCACGGTTCAGTGATAAACTGCAACTTAATTATAGCAAAAAGTCAAGTAGTAATATTTGATGTTTTCGGCCAGAAATTCTTGCCGCCATTATGAAAAACTAGCAAATAGATCATTTAACGCACTTTGTCGTAACGCTGACTTTTGCTTTTAAATGTCCGTCCGATTCACGACTTTTCACGCAGATTTGAACGATGTTTTGCGATACTTTCGAATTCGGAAATGGAAGTAGCTGAAATTTTTCCACACTAAATAGACTTGCTTCACTGTTAAAAATGGAATGAAATGGATTTTTAGTGACGAAGGGTGATAGGTTTTTGGAAATTAAATAAATTAAGCTAAAAAGTAAACAAACAAGGTGCAGAAACAACTTATAATTGGATAAAATGGATAATTGGTGATAATAAATTAAGCATAAGGAAGAAAAACTTTGTAACAAATGAAAATCGATATATTACTTGAATAAATAATAGGATAAGGAGAACTAAAAATGAGGAAGAGAGGGAAGATAGAAATAAAAAGAAAGCTATTTACCTGTTCTAGTGAAACAAGTCCTGTTAACTTAACCACATCTTTTTTTTGCAAAAATACTTTGTCGAAAAGTTCCAGCTCAACAAATAATTCTTTGGGGTTGCGTCTTTCAAAAGGGAACTTCACGACTGATGTGCTTGCAGAATTCTCGGTCGGCTGCCAAACCAGTGAAAATCCAGACTTTGTTACCTGATTTGGAGGAGTGAAGATTTTTAAATCATAGAGATCACGTCCTATTTTATACTGTGCATTATGACAGTTGCAATGGAACGAAGTTTTGAAGACTAAAGTTTTTTTAATCATTAACCTGTTTTGAACTGAGATCCGCATTGAACGTTGTAACCTTTTTATTTCCATACAACAATTTCAAACGGACTTGTTCTCGCTGTAATGGAATTTCACGCAAAGTAATTGATGGTATATGCATTTGGCCATAAGTAATATTACTCAAATCTTGCGTTTCAAAACCCAAAAAAGATGGAGCTGGATGTCCTCTGAAATGAAACATGGTCACAACTGCATACTTTCTACACTTGATATCTCATTTGAAAAACAGTGTTGCACTTCGCAGTGGTGCGAATCAATTTGTTATGAGAGCCAAGAATAGAACTGTTAATTCAGAACGAACCGAAAACTGCTTATTCGAACTCAGTCAGTATCGAACAATTTTGGTGACTAATTTTTTAAAAACAAAATATATAAAAGTTTGAGCATAAAGAACATGATGAATTAACTCTGCAAATGATTGGGTAAATAGCTAATTAGAAATCGGAAGAATCTGCTTCGAGAAAGTTAGGCTTAGGCATTTAAAGCTACCTATACATCGAACCCCTGCGCCAGAATCCACTTTGGAAGTGCGCAGCCCAAAGTCGCTTCGTCATTGCTTCACCTTTCAGTAGCTTACTATTCTTGGTACGATCGTTTACCGTATCATCGTGCTTCATCAACCAGCCAAAAATTGCTGTGCAGTCACGCAGGTAGCAGTGTGGATGGACCTAAGTAAATAATTATACGGTTGTAATTTGGTTTGAGCCCAAAAGGTGAGTTTTGTTTTAGTCAAAAGTCCTGAACATCAGACCTGATGTGTGTGCCAGACAATATCAAAGTCATAGCAAGGCGTTAAAAACTGATCCGTGTATGTTTGCTTCAATAACAGAAAATTGAGGTATCGTTCTACGGAGTCGCTAATAAATTTTGGTGAAGTATAATGCGGCAGTGAGATCTAAAAAAATGCAACAACGTAATTAAAAATTAGTGAGCTAAGGAAAAGCTCAAATTTAAAATTTACTGAAGTAGTAGATCTTAAAAATTCGTCTGAATCACTTTTCCTTTGAAACATTATAATAACATCAAGAAAAAAATAGTCTTAAGGACGTAACATCTCACCTGATAATTAAAATTACGTTGTCGTTGTGCAGCAGCGGCAATATCATAAGATGATCGTGATTGATATGGCTGGTTATTATTCATTTTGGAACTCAAAAAATCGTACGGCTCATCGCCACAAAAACTCTGCCAAATACTAACGGACTGTTCGTATCTTTGTTGAATTTCATCTGCGCTAAGTAGTTTGTGATCAACCACAGTACCACATATAGTTTCACAATCCTGAAAATACTTACCACAATCGCTCATGAAGAGACAGCGAATCATTATCTTTCACTCTATTTCTACCAAAAATTATGAAAATAATATTTTAAAGTATCTTCAGTAACTTTCAGCTGAACTTGTACATGTGGTATGTGTACATTGAGCAATTGCAGAAACATGAGTTTATGCCAGAGCTATTGCAGAATTTTGTTTTCGTCTTTTTTTTT
>PQVD01000711.1:0-60781 GCA_003012265.1 Setaria equina | reverse complement strand
AAAAAAAAAAAAAATAGGAACCAATATACTCGTTCTTATAAAAATGCGAGACATTGCAGCTATTTCACAAATAAAAAAAAAGTAATCTAGCAAAACATACAAATACAACTGGATGGTTGTCCAAGGTGACTCACTACTTTATTTATACTTTTTTTCAATTATCCAAGGTGACTCACTACTTTATTTATATTTTCAATGCAATTTATGTGAGAAAATAACGAAACATAACTTATTTTTGAAGTCTAATACTTTTACACACACGCAGAGACTTTATAAAAGAGTAACTGTTGAGGATTTTGCTAAATTCACATTTGAAGATAAAATGCAACTATCAGAATTCCAGCACATATTTTTACGACAATGAATATTATCTTTGCCCACAATAGATATTCATCAGAATGAGAGTACAAAACACTAATTTTTAACTTCGAGACCTTGTAGAATCGCTTCCTGAAAAATATTCATTGAAATATATGGTATGATATTTCATAACATCGGCGACTGCCAGAGTTCCAACCTGGAATGTATGGATGCTTTTCTTTATTCAGTTTTGGAAATATGACAAAAAATCTACCGTTGAATGCAATCCTATACTTCCCGTCATGATGTACGTACAGTCATAATCGGATATAGGATCTGCTTTCATGTCACTATTAACATATTTTCAAGGAGATCTTCGAGAACCGATAAGAAAGTTTATGAGGTAGATAATACCGTTCGACCCAGACATCAATTTTATTTTTTAAATCTAAATTCAACGGGTGACTAGAGCTGGTAAGAACGGGAAAATGAGAAGAAATGTTAGAAATCCCATTAATAAAGTGTTTGTCATTTGAGAACAATAAGAGTCTTATTCTGCTCGATGCATAACCCAATGTAAACACTGACAAAACTTAAAGAAGTTATTTTCGTTTATTTATGACAACCGTGAATGAAAAACAAATTACTTGCTTCTCTATATAATAGCAATCATTAAAATGATTATCAAATGACTCCTAATCATAATACTTGTACTTGAATCCTGAATAAATTTAAAAGAAAAAATATTAAAAAGCTCACCAAGTACTTCAAGAATACAGTTATCGTGTCCAAAAATGAAGAGCCATGCTCTGAAATAGTTATCTGACAAGAAAAAACGATTTTACGAGATTTTTCCAAATTTAGAAATAATAAAGTATATATTTCTCTAGTGCCAGCCTGTCGATATAAATGCATTTAAATAACGTTAAAGACAAACATAAAACAAACACCAATACTATTTTGTTTTATCAACAAGAAAGAAACTTTAGCCATAATTAGCTACAAAATACGCCTTGTACATGAGGGATTCCCCTCTAAGAACATTACATCTGAATGACAGCTAAAAAGCCGCTATCAAAAAAAAATCCTATCACGATTTTGAAATGAACAAACAACACAAATATCAAGTTCTTAAACATAACAAAAATAAAATACAAACTAGAGTACTGTTTTTTTTTTTTTAACCTGCTTTCTCTGACCCGCTTTCATGTTTCATGTTCCGAATTCATTAAGAGGACTGTTGCGTAAACTACATGAGTCACCATACAATCTACCACCACAAACAAATATGCTTAAGCCCACACAACAGAATGTGATAAAGCCGAAAAAGGAATCATCAAATTACTTTCTCGTCCATGTCTACTTGCTTTAATAAGTGAAGCATTGTTATAGAGCTGTGCAAGTTCAAGTCTTAAATTCCCTAAAAAGATCTCTAGAAATAAATAAAAACATTGAGAACTACCAAAATTCCAAAAAAGTACAGAAACACAGAATAAAATCCTTGATAAAATTTTGTTCCTCTGCTTAGAAGATTATACTAGATGATATATACAAGCACAGGTGAATTATAAAAAAAGCCTCATTTATAAAATTTTATCCGGCTTTATTTATAAGCTATACAGATATTGCTTCATTGCGCTTCCGGATAATTTCATCAGCACACTACAGAAATCAAAACTTTATTTACTTATTTTTTAAACAAGAGTAACTAAAAAATATTTTTTTTGGAAAAAATAATCAAGTCGCAAAAAATTTCAATTCTTTATTCTAGTACTAAGGATAAATCGAAGGTTTCATATGAATTTTTAGCATTTACATGCAAATGTACAGTAGATATGAAGCCTTACATTAAAAACAAGAAAAATAACCAGTGCATGGTAAGACCAGAAACTTTTCTTCTCTAAGATAAGGCAAAATACTTTTCGAGAAGTTTTTTCTTGCTATAACATATTTCTATCCACTTGTCAGTAACAATTATTCCTAGAGAAAAAAAAAAATGCTTTAAAACAAAAGAAAATATAGCACATATAATAAAAAGGATAAAATATAAAACATGCTAACAGGACTAACTTGTTCTTCCAACTTGGCGATATTTCGATGTGTTTCGAAAAGCACAAATAAGATGAGTGCATCAGGCAGACCAATCGTTCTCATAGATGGCTCCCATCTCTTTCGCGAAACACCGCAAAATTTAAAATTTTGTAAATATGGTGCGAGAAATCAGAAATACACTAACTCTTTTCTTTGGCTTCTCTTCTACCACTCCCTGTTTCCTAGTGAATTTTCAAAACGAATTTCAGTCTCCTTACTTTTACTTCTGGTCAGCTTCAAATTCTGAAATTTGAGAAGTTTCAACACCACCAACTAATTATTCAGATTTATGCAATATTTTCTGCACGTCTATCAATCATTAATTCTCATACCATCAACTGGATTTTATAAAAATTATGGCATTTTTTCTTATAAAAAAATGCTTACTTCTTAATACATAGTAGTAAGTTATAATAAAAATGATACTCTGTACTAAACCTAGCCAATAATAGAAACATTATTTAATAATGACTATAATTTTCGCTTTTGCA
Organism: Setaria equina; assembly: GCA_003012265.1. Taxonomy (NCBI): domain Eukaryota; kingdom Metazoa; phylum Nematoda; class Chromadorea; order Rhabditida; family Setariidae; genus Setaria; species Setaria equina. The sequence continues at coordinate 57,899 of PQVD01000711.1, read as the reverse complement.
AAATTGTCAGGCTTCGGCTTATTTTTTTCATGCTTTTTGTTCCTCCTCCTAACAACACCTTCATTTTTTTCTTTGCTGGTTGCAAAAAACAAAAGGTATCTAAAACCATAAAGTTACGTTAGAAACTGCATGCAAAATTTACAAAAAATTGCAGGAAAAGCAAATTTAACAAAAAGCTGAAATGGCTGATATAACTTTTACTATTTAGAATTACTTGATATTTTCATTTATAATACACGTCCATCTTGAAATTTTTCTTTCTGCTTAAACATTTCGCCAGCTTTAGTGATACTTTTTACAGTTGCCATGCCAGTCACTAAAGGAATTTTCGGGACAGAAGCTGGTAGAATTTGGGTATTTTGCACATAATGTAAAGCTTCATCTGCTTCTGAACCTTTAACGGTTATAATGATAAATGAAATTCCGTAAGATATCGTGTGATTGAATGGTTGTACACAAACTATCTAGAACAAAATTTTAAAAAAGTGAGAACAGATATCAGAAGCCGTTTACCATAAAGAACAAAAATAGATAATATTTCTAAGAAAACAACCATGAAGTAGAGAAAATAAAATTGCTTCTATTAGTATATTCTGTCTCAAAGAAATTGAAACCATAGAAATATTAAGTGTGAGTAATATAAGACGGTCTGAGTTACTATATTTAATCCTAACAACATTAAAGTTAAAAATCAGAGAAACGACCTTCACAATATCCCATTTATACTTTCCAGTTGCCACAATCATATTCTTTTCATAAAACATTTCCACACGATTTCCATTTCTCTCCAAACGTCCCTCCATGGGATCCATAAATGAAGATGATGGTACTAAAGTCTAAAATATACCTACATGAATTATAAAATATTCAGAGGGAAAGTGCACAAATCATCAAGCACTGAATAAATTTTATGCCAAAAGGTGGCCGCAACACAGGTAAAAAAGGCTTCGGTCTTTATATGAAATCAACTACCTGAAAACCGTAACTAGCACCACATGATTTAGATACGAGAGTTGAGATTAACGCACTGAATTCATTACCAACATCCACCGATTTAATTATACATTTCCTTTCCAGCTGTTGGATGACTACATTGGTTGAAGCAGTCGTTAACAAAAAAAATTTTTTTTATTTAAACAATCGGATGTATTAATGAAGGAAATTCGCTGAAAAGTTGGCAAGATAATACAAATTCAAATTCAGGAGTCTATTCACTTAGTAATCAGTCCCACCTATCACCTCTTTAATGAAGGTCAGCATCATCTGCTTTTCCTTTCCAATTCGTTCGTCCACCTATACTGTTCCCAAGTAGATTATCAGGCTCAAAACCAGACTCCGAATCGGTGCATGACCTAATAAATTTTATTTTTGCTATCTCCATCGAAAATGCCTCACTTACCACACCAGCACACCTGGAACTGGTACGACCTGCGTCAATAAGCGAACTCCCTGCAGCCCCCCCAATTAGCACGTAAAATATCATCTCACGTGAGTCCGAATGGAAAGCAGCACGAATATTGTCAATTTTCAGACTGCATGTCACACTGTGCAATTGTAGAAGATATTTAATGTTTTTTGTTTTAATTGGCATCACTGAACCGAAACGTTTGTTGTTGGATAATTCCTGTTTCTGAGCTTTATATCGGATCAGTGTTGTGAATCGGCCGGCGCCTTTAAAGCAAATGAGAATGGGAAACAAAATAATGTCCTATATGAAGATGGTGTTCCAGGCACAGTGAAATAAAAATGTTTAAATTTGGCGCAATGTTTCTCTGAAAATTAATTCGAGAATGTCAAACTTTTAAGGAATCGGTCATGATATGAATGTATTTTTGTTATTTCCACTGAAAATGCTTCATTTCTAAACGAAAACCTTTGTTATCGTACTGACAGCAAATAGGTCATGAAATTGCAGGAAAAGTCTGATCTAGAAAACTCCCACCATTATTCATTATTTATTGTACGTTGCTTTTCCTCCTCAGTCAAGTTTCGGAAAAAAGATCTGGAAAATGAGAAGTCTAGTGTGCAGTTTTTTTCTTTCTTTCTGAAAGTCCTACAATCCTATTGTACAGCAGTCCCCAGAAAAACCATTTCAATTCTCCGCGAATTTCTTATGACATACTCTCGATTCCAAATTTAAGATCTGTTAAAGATCCATTAAATGATTTCTTTCACTCTTTGTTATCGAGAAATCGACTCTAGAAGTCAATCCAAACCAAAAATTAACAACTGTAATTAATAATCGTTAATTTGATATTTATGTTGACCGTGAATACCCTCATCCAGATGGAAGATTGCCTCGCATAATACTGTTACTGGGCAGACTTGCAATTTTTCATTCCATTTCTTTTGAAAGCATTTGAATTGAAAAAGCCAAACGAGCTGGGATTTCCTAAGGTAGATGGAAGGCTTTCCTGATAGAAATCAAATGCGATAGTCATTTCGATACTGATTAGCTTGAAATTGTTAAGAATAATTTACGATCTGCACCAGATTTATTAATATTATTATTCCTAAACTTGAATAATAAATTTACTCCTGTAGTTTACTTATTATCGAAAAACGAGGAATAAAAGGATTCACAAAGTAGGACCGAATACGTCTTGAATTCAGCATAGTAATGATTTAAAAGCGAAATATACCGACGGCTGAGATGGTAAAAACTTTTCCTCAGTAATTCAAGTTTGAAAAAAAAAGAATCGGAAATTGGAATAGAAGTATGAAATTTTGTTCCTTCTAAAATTTCCGATGATTCTACTAACGGCGTTTTGCTTTACGGATCCTTCACCGAAGCAATTTCGAGAGCAACTTTCGCTCTCGATTGTTTAAATTTGACAACGATGATAAATAAAAACCGAAGTAGTGGATTTAGCAGATAGGTAAAGGGTTCGTTCTGAAAATGATATTTAAATACTAACAAAAGCAATCCACAAATTAAACGTGGTAATCCGTCATAAATGTATGTTCCTTGAACAAGTTGGAAAAAGACAAATTGTGTAGATGTTTCCAAATAAAAGAAATTTTGACTTGGTGCAAAGGAGAAATAATTTCCAACCCCAAGTTTGCTTTGAAAAATATGGTATCTGAAGAAATTTCCATGATACACCTTCTCTTAACCTTTTACAAATTCTCTACAGCAAAATTACAATCATTTTTCTGCGCATTATAGAGAACACGCATAATTCGTTTGAGCCTCTAATACAATATAATGATTACATCACTCCTTACTTTCTTCGTTTTGTTTCGGCCTTATCCTAATTTTACCCATCAGGTCATCGAAGGATGAATCTACGATGCTGTCTGCCTCATCTTTTACCTCCAAGACATCTCTTACTTCAGGTACATAAAATTGCAACATATTTTTGATACCGGACTGAAGTGTTATAGATGAACTTGGGCATCCCGTACACGATCCCTGAAAAGTAATATCACCATTACTGATATCTGGAAAAACCAAAATTATGAACATGAAAGAGGCGAAAAATACTCATATCAAACAAAGAGACTAATTTTTCACAAATGCCTGGAACTTCTTTGTAAACTATATGTGAAGTATTCAATTACCTGCATTTTAAGGTGTACAACACCATCGTGGAAACCTTTATATATTACATTACCACCATCTTCTTGTACCATTGGTTTTATACGACTCTCCAACAATTCTTTGATCATTGCCACTGTGTCACTATCTTCCGGATGTATTTCTTAAATATTCGAAACAGATAATATAGAGATATGCGAAGAAATTACATACAATAAACTCAAACGAATGGACTCTTTTATTAATATTAAAAATACTAATCCAGATACCTGATAAAACCCACCAGTATCCTCAGGACTGTTCGGCATTTCACCATCATTTACAATTGGTTTTCCAGATTGCAAATAATCCATAAGTACAGCGAAAATTTCAGGCTTCAATAGACTCCAATCATCCGCTTCATTTTGTTTCGTGATTGTAATATAGTCCTCACCGAAGAAAACGCTTTTCACACCGTTTATTAAAAAAAGTTCACTGTAAAACATAAGCTAAAAATGATTAGGCTGGCCCAAATTCTCCAACTAATTCTCTTTAGTCCAGCAGTCAGGGACGTGAAGTAAATAATTTTTAAATTGAATTCCAAATGGAAGCGTTCTCAAAACTGCTAAGTTCATTCCACAAAGTTTCCCAAAAAAGTGAATGACACTTACACGGCTAATGGACTTCTTTTCGCAGATAATAAATTAGTGAAATCAAGTGTTCCTCTACTTTTTCCCATTATAGTTTTGCCAGGAATAAATTTCAGAGTTGCTGGATTAGGAGTCTCTTGCACCTGGATAAACATACTCCGAGCTGAAACTTCGTTTTTTCATTGTTGAGAAAATAGAAGTGAGTTTCCCATGGCTGCTTACCTATTGCTGTTTTCATTACAGTGAAAAAAAGCTCTCCAGTCTCCCGTGAAAGGTGCAAAATCAGGTTGAAACTGTTCCTCATCAAAAAGTACCCCATGCATACGCCTTTTCTCAACTAAATACTTCATTTCTTTATAAACTAATGGTGTTAAGCGGCTCCACTTTATCATTCAAATAACAACATTACCGCGATACTCCTTAGTCCCGGTCTAATTCCTCCAATTAAAAGAGACAATTGAACTTCTTTTATATCAAATTCACCTGCGTAAAGCAGCGATGTCGGCGATGAAACATTCAGTAAGGAACGGCTTCTTCCCATAATTCGTAAAAAATGTTCACTCCACATTCCAAACAAAAACAGGTCTGTACCAAACTTTTCAATACTTACGACGATGTCCCCTTCCCAAAATAACACTGACTCTGAAAATATGGCACAAAAATGGCTTTATCCCATCTTGTCTTACCTACTTCACAACATACATTCCTCATTTTTTCAACTGCAGAAGAGAATGTATATAAATACCAAACCACATAAACGAACAAACTATGATTCACTCCAGAAAGATTGAACATTGACCACATGCACTCCGAATCTCTTGTTCTTTAAACTTTAGCGTTGACACTCGACTTTAGAATAATTGTCTAACACCTATCATTTCCTGTCCTAATGTATCGAAATTGAAAGGTTATAACACATTTGAGCTTCTGGATTTCTAAATCTATGATTTATTCTTTTTATTCCAGTATCACTCGTTCGTTAAAAAAATGCATACGAAAGCTGACAATACAAATAATGAATGAGTCCAAAAAATGATCCTTCTGTTTACAGTATTTAAAACTAACCAAACACTTGGTGGAAAAGCAAGCGTATAATAAAGAGCAGGTTCAACATATGCCTTTTCAAAGTCTTTTTTTTTTAATTTGAAATAAACTTTCGAATAAAATATAAAGAGTTGTAACAAGGGGTATTCAATTTCCAACAACAAATTACACTCAGAAAAATAATTTTTTAATGGTATTAAGCACAGACACGTTAAGAACGTGAAACAAACTTCATCAGTATATCAGTGTGAAAGAACAATACAGCAAGTTGCTGCCAACGGTATTTTGATCTGTAAGAAATTGTGAATTACTAAATGAGGAGGAAGGAGAAGAAACGTGTGGGCATTCCAGAAGGAAATAGAGAATCTATGAGAGAGCGGAAATTTAAAGTTTAGATTTTCCGAAGGGAATAACGCTAAAACATTAAAAACCGAAGAGAATCAAAGATAATAAGAGGTAGATGGCAGCGACCGAATGGCGAAGTAAAGTCACTACCTTCATTCACTCTACCCCAAGAAGCTCTACATCGAAAATCAGTGTTGAATTCGGTGGTATAGCACCCGGAATACCTCGACTACCATAACCCAGATCTGACGAAACAGTCAACTTCGCACGTTGACCAACAGACATCTGTAAATGTATTTTTGAATTTCGTGTTTAAACTATGCAATAGAAAATTAAGGACAAGATTTTTTAACCTGAACATAGCAGAAATTACAGCAAGTGAGTCAAAAGTGCATGATAAATGAAACCTTTGCAACACCCTCGTCCCATCCTTTGATGACTTCCCCGCAACCGATCTTGAACTTGAATGGTTTGCCCCGTGATCGTGAACTGTCAACCTACAAATAGCACTGTATAAAATGATCGAAGATAAAAATACTGTAAATGTCTAAGAAGGAACAAATTAAATGATAGAAAATTTTACTTCCTTTCCATTTTCCAAAGTCAATACATAGTGACAAGTCACGGTCTGCCCCGTTTTTGGGAATGTTTTACCTGAAAATATCTAAACTTTTCTATTTAAAAATTTACTCAATATTTTTTCAGCACAAAATCTGGATTAGGAAATTGCTTATTTCTCACCGGCAATCAATTAAAAAGAACATAAAGAACAAAAAATACGCTCCATAGATTTCCAACAACTAAAACGCTCGCTCGAACTACTGAAAGCAAAATCAGCGAGTGAATTAAAGTAGCTATAGAAACGTGAACAACATTAACGATTGGAGTATAATGCAAAAAACTAACCATCCCCTTCCTTGTTAGTATCGATCTTCACTGGCATACCGAATTACGAAAACTGCAAAGTTAAATGTAACTTTAACACATCATAACGTTTAAATTGATACTCCTATTAAGAAAAAAACTTAGTGGGAACATCAAGAATCAAAAATATTCAAATTGACAAATCTAATTAGACACAACTATATCTTTTAATTAGAGAAAAATATTATCTGCATGAATTCTTCAATATTATATGTTTTTCTTATTTCTAAGATTGAAATTCGAACAAAAGAGACAGAAAACTACAGTAAGTGGTAACTATTAAATACAATGATTTATTACATCTTTTTGTTCCATATATCTAATTAGTCAAACATTAACTTATGGTCATTTAACACTAATACAAACTAATCACTGTAAAGAATAACGGAAATAACTGGACCAAAACATACACAAGCTTTGTATATGTACATGCACGCAAACAAACGCATTCATACACAAACAGAATATCGGAAGAAGTGATGGGCAGAGAGAAGAGGGTGTACTATTGGTCAACATCTATCAAAGTCAGAGAGAATATAACATTTAAAGCATAACGGAGACAAGAGGTTGGGAGAGCCCCTGGAAAGTGTACTCGGACAGTTTTACTCATTGAAATCAACAATGTACAAAATATACAGAGACGAACACCAACAAATGAAACACCATGAACAGTCAGTGTAAGATTAAATATAAGATTAGGGAAGAATTCTGTAAGCGCTATAATCTATTGTCGTTTCATCTTCTAGACAATTCTAAAATATTTCTTTGGTAGGTTAACTTAAGTGTAAATATTTGCGCAAATCAAAAATTAGAAGTTCATTTCAGCCAACAAATACTACATACTATATCCGCGATACTAAAATTATGCTAGGTCATTCCTTTGCAAAGCAAAGTTAGTGAGAATGAATAGTGTAATAACCAAAATCTGAAATCTTAGCATCAATTAGTTCAACATTAATATACGTCGTATCCGCATTCATTTCTCTACTCCTTCTGCGACCAAACATTCACATCCTACAACAGAACAGATAAAAGAAATCCATTCATTTACCGCATAAACTGATACAGAAATGCTTACCCAAAATCATTTAAACAAATGAAATTCACGAATGCCAAAAAAGTACTTCATATTTCAATATCAAAAATTCCCATAGCTCCTTTCTTTTAAATAAGTTTATATTACGGAGTTAAAATGTACACAAAATAATTATCTTCTACAGCAGAACCTAATCCCCAGTTCACTCGTACAAAGATATCTGACAACTCAGCGATTAGCATGAGGAAACAAAAGAAATGCTTGCATAATTTATGGACTGCAAAAGTAGACAGTTTTCTCACGAAACCGCAAAAGATGTTATTTTGAATAAAAAGGACAACTTCTGATTTGGAAATTTTCCTGAACCTATCCACAGAGATGCAAAGATACTTCACCTCGAAATAAACGAGTTTCTCCTCATCGAAACCAACATCATCCAATAATTTATTAGAAAAGATTGCAAAGCAATGCACACATTTATAAACATTAATCATAAAAGCCTAACGAAGGCACTCGTAGTAAAATGAGATCACCGCTCTATCCAACCGAATTACGAGATCATAGGTCGATGATGATCGTTCGAACGGTCAATGGACCTGAAACATGCTGAAAATGATTTTCAAAATCTATCCACAAACCAAAGGAAAATTATATAAACTTTAAGAAATGGTGGAAGTCATTTCGATTATTTTTGTTAAAATCCGAATTTATTCTACAGTGAAAGTTAGATTTCACTTAAGCCTTACCTTAAAATTCCACAAATATCCGAAGGAAAACTTAACCATACATAATTAAATGGCCGATTTATATCCTTGTTTTCGGTTTTTTAACAATTTTTGTTCCTTGCTCGTTAAATGTTGCAGTATAGATAATCATTTTTTTTACAGAATTTAAAATACCCTGTGATTTCGAATAAAATTACTACACATTATAAAATTCTCCTTCCATCTAGACTAACCTTAACCTAAGTACGAGCAGAAACAAACAACCACCAAATCCTACCCCTTCCTTCTCCTATTTCTACAGCTGAGGATATCCCAAACATCAAGATAATATTGTAAATCGACTATAAGAATCTGCACCAATATTATTTAGAAATAGATAAAATAACCGCTTTTTTAGTTTAAATGTAACATTAATTAATTTAAACATCAGAGCACCCTGGATATCGGCGGACATGGAATTATGAATTTATTATAAGAGAATTTTAAGATTTCAGAAGAGCATAAGTGCTACAACTTTGCTCTTCAGGAATCATTAATTAGATATCAGCAATTTATAGATTGACATTTTCCTTTCGTAGTAATAATTATTCCTAGAAGATTTCGTAAGAGATACAAAAGTTCCCACCCCATAGGACCCTGATTTTGGTTGCCAGTAATAAATTGTTTCCTAACAACTGTTAAGAACTATTACTACTTCTACCTACAATCTGAAATAGATTTTTTTTCCCCCGAAAATTTCAAGAAAATTTGCATATTAAATCGAAATTAGCACGTCATTACCGATTTAATGTTAGACAAAATCCCACATTAACAAAACAACATTTTACTGGTGGATTCGAGCAACATAAATGTGAACAAATTTTAACACTTGAGAGGAGCTGCGGATGGGCTGCTACATTTAATACGATTTTTTCTTAAGACTATCATCTTGAATGTATCATAAAATAAACCTGAAAATCTAACTGATCAGATGATGATATGTCACCAAAAGCAAAAGGTGACTTCCATTTTTAGCTAACACTGAAAAAAAACTTTTAAAAACCTTGAAAAAAAAAAAAAAAAGAAAAACTTAATATTGAGGGCGGGAGACAGGGTGGAATAAGGACCCAGTGAATGTCACGCATGCCACACGGGTGGATTTCCAATTATTTAAGTCGTCCTGCAATCACTTGCGCACTGTCAAAACCTATGCAGCACCACCCGCAACCGATATTATTAAAATAACGGCTAATTTCTAGAAAAATGCATATTACCACTTAAAAAAAAAAAAGAAAAAAACAAAAAAGCAAAAAATAATACTTAACACTGAAAATTTAAGAATTTAACACTGCAAAAATTTAATCTGTGCTTTTTAAAAATTTGTAGATCTCAGCGTGACCATCCAATTTTCTCTGTCTCATTCATCACTTTCATTTGAGAGAGTTTAATTTGAAGATTGCCGATTATTTAAGTTTAGCTTTAATGTTTGAGTGAGGAAGCTCGATACCACCTGTAAGATAAATTATATTTCATCGCATTGGTTGAATATATATTATAATTGATTCCTTCACCTCTTCTGTTCCAAACAGCTTGCTTACTACAGAAGGTAGTTACTATAGACTTTTATAAAAATTAAATTAGAGTTTTTGAATTACTGTTGAATAACCCAATGGAAGTCAGAATAACGGTAGTACAGACCAAACTGAATGAATAAGAGAATGATAAGAATTAACATGTTATAACCATGACAACATTAGAAGCAAGCTGACAAGAACAAATATTTTAATAGTGAAATTTAAGGACTTGAAATCAACTGTGTTATTTTAATTTGTTGCTCCCACCAGACAGTTAGAAAGCCAATTTCCTAAATAAATATAACCAACCATATTTGTATTGTTACAGAATGTAGATGATTTGCTGAGATCCGTAGATCAAGAACTGGAAGAGAAACGAGGAACAGCCCAGAAAAAGTGGGTAGAAAATATTTTTAGACTGAATTAATTTGGAATTGTGGGATTATCGAAAAATTGGGTCATCAAAGATCGCTTTCAATATGGGCGGTACCTGAAAAATATGAATATGAAATAAATAAACGCATCGTGTCCGAAAGCATATTCTTTAGCAATTAATAGTTCAATTGGTTACTCATTTTGAGACAAAAAATGTTTTATCACCCTCCGCGATCTCCACTCCCTCGCGCGCCTCTATAAGCACCACGCTGAATCCCTCCTCGATCAACACCACGTCCTCGGAAACCACCACGTTCCCCACCTCGACCACCACGGAAACCTCCTCTTCCTCCTCGCATTGCTCCCCCACCTGGCTGATCGTCACTTCCGTCTTCTCCACCTTCTGCTACAAAGAAAAATTGCAGAAAATCGAAAAAAAAAAATAACTACCGGACTTAAACAACGAATCGAAATAAGAACCTTTTTCACCGCCATCACCTGCTCCTCCGCCTTGACTGTTCATTTTGTCAAATGTTTCATCTCGAGTCTGAAAAACTAATTGATGATGTTACACAGTATGAAAGCACAAAAACTGCTCAAAACAAACTCGAAGTGATTCAAAACCTAGACCTCAACTACTATTTTGGTTGTTGAAAACCTTATCGTCTTTCACAGAAGTAGTGCATCTGCCCAACATGCGACCAGCAAAGTGAACTCGCACAGTGCTTGCATCAATAATGTATTATAAGTTCTTTTGGAGTTCAACCTTCCCAACGCAAAGTTGATGAGCAACACAAACTAGGAACTTATACCTATCTTATATATTTAAAGCCACATAAGTATTGTTAAGTAACACAAAAACTGGTGAATAAAGTACAGAAGTTGAGAGCATACTGGCTGTAATGTAGTAGAGAGCTGCTCTAGAACGCCTGCTATTCGCTGATATGCAACATGCGCTGGCGCAATTGTCTCCACCTTTACATGAAGTGGTCCACCATAATGGGCATATTGGGGATCTCCACTTTGTAATAATTCCTGTTCCTGTTAGAAAAAAAGTTTGACCAGTTATAGAATTTCATGGTGTTCTTAATCAAGGAATGAGTTTTATAATAGCTTATTTGTAATCCTGCCCTCGAGAATGATGAAACGAGCACAAATAAAACTTATGGAGACCTTCGCACGATCTTTGGTTGATCCACGTCCAAGTACATAAATATGACACTTGAATTGTTTCGCCATAGCTTGCAATGTTGCCCCTTTGGGTCCCAAAATTTTGCCAACAAAATTGAAATGTGGGTGCCTGAAGTTGGGAATCAGAACCTGAAAAGAACAAACTTTCATCAAAAGTTGTATTTTAAATACTAACCTCTTAACTCATTTTCTGCTCTAGTTTGTCGTCTTTGCAAAGTAATGTAGCAGGCTAGAATGCAGTGATTTATAACAGATGAACGAAAAGTCAAATGGCATAGTAAAACCTTTTTTGAGACTTTAATTGGTTTTGCAATATCAACTTCAAGCCATTCCGGATCAATAGAATTTTCCAGTTTATCTGCTTCAGCAGCTAACAGTCGTTTTGCATTTTTAAACTGCTCACCCCACTCTCCGCCTTGTTCCATCAGTTGCTGTTCATTGTGTATTTCACGAATCACAACCTGGAAAATAGCTTGATACTGGAACTCTTGCTTTACAATACAACTGCTGTCTTGTTCCAGCAGATGCAATGAGAGAATAGCAACACATATATGTCGAACCTGAATCTCGGCATCAAGTGGGCTTTGTGTATCCATATAACCGTAACCACCATATCCTCCATATCCTGGAGCACCATATCCTCCATAACCTCCTGGAGCACCACCATAACCACCAGGGAATGCTCCTGGCGGCCCACCCTGAAGTCGTTCTATTTGTCAAATTAGTGTTCCCCATATCATTACTACATATGCAGGAAGAAAACAAACTTAGAATCGTGATCCTTAAATTTAAAAATATGATGTCAGTTTAGAATTTCAGAAATCAAAATTTAGCTGATAATTGACTCAATCATGACAAATGCGTATGGTACAAAATACCTAAAAAGGCTAATTCAGTGTTCTAGGAAAATCTTGGATGAAAAGCTTCCTATCATTCATAACCTGTGCTTTCAAATTTCTTGGTGATTCGCGAACTGAACTCTCAAATCTCATCTTCATTAAAGTCAAGCTATCAAAATACTACAAATAAACATACCGCTCCATTATATCCAGCCCCACCGCCCGCGGCATTGCCATAATGGAAATCCGCTCCCGCTGCTGCTGCTGTTGCGGCCATTTTATCTACCTTTTCCCCTATATAGATCGATTCTAGCTCGCGGAGCGGTTAAAAACTAGCTGAAATTTAAACCATTTTAAGTCTGCAAAGTTTGAACATATGCAAATAACGATTTTTAAAAAAGATGAAGGATAAAGAGATGAAGGATGAGGATAAAGAAAGAAGCGCCAGTGCATCTGAACAACCCAATACACCCCGAAGGGAACCCCGTAGGTACATGGAAACGCTGAATGAATTATTGACAAGCGGCGACGCATTCATTTCGCGCAGCGCGTTGGCAAGTTGATTCGCATCGCGTTCTGGAATGAATCTGACTCCAAGAGGGGACGGGGATGTTGACGACTTCATCAAAGCGTCCAAAATTTGGAACAGCAAACATGCAACCACGACATGAGATGAACCTTCTTCTATCTGTCAAAGCATCCCGAGATGTCCTGGTGCGCCCCGGTACGAAACAAGTGTATCCCATACCTAAAAACGTCTCCTAACGTCTACAATGCAAAACATTTATCCCTGATCCTTCATATCGATAACAACTGTTTTAGTGCAGTAAAGTTACCTTGAAGTTGTAGGCTTTAATGGTTTGCCTGAGGTTTCTCTCGCCACCTTTGTTGGATTTCAAATAATAACGCTTATGATTCTTTTATTCTAGATGATTCCGAGTAATAAATCACCACGAACATATTGATATCACTTATTATACGAAAATAAAGTGATCTTTCAAGTTAGCGGTGATCGCTCCTTCTATTCTGCAACATGATTGAATCTGCTTTTCCCGTTTTGATTTTGTAGTTTATGGATTTTCACTTTTCAGTCCTCATCCTTTAATGATTACTTGTAGGACATTTTGGAAATTGATTGAAATGAAGAAAAAAAATGGAACAGTTGCGATACATTTGAAAAACAATGTGGCAGTGACAAAAATTTTGATTGCCAGAAGGCTGTGAAGTGAAATTGTAAGTAATATTTCACCTTCATTCAGTCTTCTGTCCTCAGGAAAGTTTTAATCCAGAAATCTGTAGGAGGAGCAAGTTTTGATATTCGAAGTATGAATTTTCGACCAGTCTAATAGAAATCAAATTTCACGTTGAAAGTAGATAATATTCACTCTGTAATATTGTAATACTTAAGGGGAACTCCTTCAAATCATATTATTATAAGATTTCTAACAATTTCTTCTTATATAAGAATGTATATGGGGTTGCATAACTCATGCTGTTTAATACTGTTTTTTTCCTTTTGGTCTCTCATTCTGTTCAGTTTTTCACATTCCACCAACACTGGTTTTATATAATTTTCATTTTCAATTTTCTGGTTTTCTACTTTTTTTAAATATATGTCAAATTGTTCTGCACATCTTCCAGCTCATTTGCTTCTCGTCTTCAGGTTCCATTTCCTTTCCATTTCTCATAGCACTCTACTTAACTCAGTTGATGAATTCGCAGATTTAAACATGAATGTTTTTCCAAAAGGATTCAAGTCCGTGCATGTGGGACGGACAGCTGCAGCATCGATTTTTGTTTTTCTCATATGAGAGAAGGTGCGTTTCAATGTTCTATGCTTGAAGTACGTTTCTTTCGTTTCTGAAAACCGCTGAAAACCTTTCTACTTTCTTAAATTTTTTTTAGTGGTCATGATTTCTTGTTTGATGCCAGACTGTCTAAGACCATCAAAAATTAGCTTACCGGGTTACCTCTTTCCTTGTAATTAATAGAATAATATTATATCTAAAAGTAGATTAAGACAGATGTCGGGATAATCTATGGTATGAAATCTCTTCTTCTTGGCTTGACTATTCATGCTGGTTTTTTTTTTCTCTAATAGAATATCGTAAGGAAAGCTTTTAAAATGCCTTCATGTCAGATTAACCGAAATTGAAGAATGTTTGAACAGATTGCATTTGACAGCTAAGGAGAGCATCCTCCTGTATGCTTTAAATCCCATTTATCTCATTTTTTGTTTGTTTTATGTTAGCTTTTCATTTGGATTTGTTTTCTTCTCCACTGTTTTATTTTTGTAGAAAATTGATGTTTTTCAATATATCCGCATATGATTCCTCAAATACTTTTGATTCAATAAATGCTACACAATATCGAGCATATTTTTGTCTATAAAATAAATTTTCATTTCCAGATTTTAAAACTGACAATGGCAGAAACGAATGTTTGGCTTTTTTATCCAAATTTGATTGGCTATCTTCGCATTATCCTCGCCATTGTATCATTTGAAGCTATGAATTATGCGCCATGGCGTGCGGCAATTTGTTATTTTCTAAGCGCTGTTTCCGATGCTTTTGATGGATACGCAGCTCGGCTGTATAACCAGTGTTCGTTAAATTATCTTCTTTTTTTTCGTGAATAAGCTGAATTTCTGATTGGGCTGAAAATTTAAAATTAAAACTATGATCGAAGTTTCTGCTTACATAAAGATTATTTGTTATTGGAAAAAATTGTTCCTCTCCATTCCATTTTAAGCATCACGTTTTGGGGCTATGCTTGATATGTTAACGGATCGTTGCGCACTTATGGCACTGGTTATTTGTTGCGGATGCTTCTATCCCGACTACTTGTTTTATTTCCAAATATCGGCTGTGATTGATATTGCCTCGCATTGGCTTCATTTTCATGCTAGCGATGTGACGGGTAAATTGACTCACAAAGTACGTTTTTAATGAAATTAGAAGTAGTACATTGAAGGATATAACACACTTCGAAAAGTTTAAAAGCGCTGACTAATTATTTCAATTGAAGTGTCACCTAGTAGTGACACTGTTAACTTCACCAGTTTCTCAAAAAAAAGTGATGCTAACTATCGGACCAATTCGGCACATGTTATCCATTCAAATTGACATTCCGAAATTATTATCCATCAGCAAGCGGGTTAGTGAATGTTCATGTTTTCTCCACCCACGAAGATGATCTGGACAAACCTGAAGGGTTTTCTTTCTTTTAATAAATGAAGTAAAGTTTGGTCTTTTCTTTTTTCAGCAGTCTTCGAATCCAGTTTTGCATCTGTACTATACATCTCGCCCATTCTTATTTGTGATGTGTTTGGGCAATGAGGCGTTCTACAGTTTGTTATATGTTCATCATTTCTGGTCAGGTCCACATGTCCACGGCTTCCATCTCATCTCACTCTTGGCAGCATTATTTTTTCCTATTGCGCTACTGAAGTCAATAATTAGCTTACTTCATCTCTTCATTGCTGCACAGACATTAGTAGCCAAAGATGAAGAATTGATCAAGCAAACGAAGTGATATATGGTGTGTGGTGTGTGTGATGATGACAAAAAATGTCGTATTCAGGTTAGCTGTAAACTTCTCAGTTTTGTAAATAGCATGGCATTAGTTATCAAAATTCATATCATTTTAATTGAGCTTCCTTCTAAAATGATTAATTTACTCCTTTTCAAATAAATTGAGGATTTTGCTGTAAAAACAAAGAAAAATAAATTCTTTTTTAGCTTAGTGCTTTATTGCACAGTGTTCCAAATTTTTTTAATAAAGATTCATTTACGAATAATTTCTCGTAATGGAAATTTTTATTTCTCTCCCTGAAATGCATGCTGATGTGGAAATTCAGCTCTCGCTTTGAAAAAGCATAAGGAAAGTTTCGTTACTTATTGCAGCATTCCAAACTTTTTATTCCTGTTATCATTTTTGTTGATTCTCATCGGTATTCTGAGAATGTGAGCGATTTGCTAGTCTCATCTCCTTCACTCATTATGTCATGGAATAGCCTAGTAGGATCATTCAACTTGTATTTAGTATAACTTATACTGTATTTTATTTCTGTACCTATTATTACTATTTATAAAATTTACATTGTAAATTCTATGAAAAATGCGTTATTAATTCATTATCTCCCGCATCCTTTCATCTTCGCTTCCATTCATATTCCAGTTGACTTTTTTAAAAATTGATCGTTTTTCCATCACACAGTATGTAACTTTTTCCTTTCTTTAGCTATTTATTATCACTGTTTATTTTATCTTGTGCTGTCAGATTTGTAGTTATTGCTAGTTCTTATTTGCAGGTGTTGTGCATTCCATTAGTGATAGTTGCCGGTCAATAGAAATTTTATTTTGTTTCTTATTCAAAAAACTATGAAATGGTATACATCCTGACCATCCTCAGTTACCAGCGGGTCATTCAGAAATGCAAGACATTTAGGATTGCTGGTACAATGGAGGACTACGTAGTGTTTAACATTAGCTACAGCAGAGTGGTTTGAAGAGCACGACGACTGACCGAAGCGTGCGTCGCATTTTTGTTGCCCGAGGAATGTGACGGGCTTTTCAGGCTAAATCTATTTCTCTGTATCCTTTGTTTTACAGCAAATACTGATTCTGAAATGAGACAAGGAAATATATGAGTGTGGATAGTTATTGAATTCACGGAAGCATAATAAAACTAATTTATTCAGAATTCCAAAAGAAAAATTAATTTATACAGTTGAAATATTTAACAATAGTAATGTACATGATGGCATTTCTTGTAAATTTCTTTCAAGATATTTCTGTACTTGATTGATCTCTGAGTTCAGTTTAATTTAATCATTGATAAGTAAACCTAACGGTTTTACTATTTACATTGGCCAAACGTTCATTCACTCAAATGTTATGACTCCGCTACTTGAACGTTGAAGATAATAGTGAAATGTTACCCATATTATTTGATTTTACAATAAACTTTCCCTAAATTGCTTAATATTATTCCGCTGATCAGTGGACGGTGCAGATCTTAACTTACGCTGAGGAGTACATGAATTTCAGAATAAGACAGCGGTACAACACATTCAATCCATCACGTATTCAGTACAAACGTTAATTAAATAATTCTTAGTTCTTTAAATTCTTATGAAAATCGAATCCTAACACATATTTTAGTATCAAACTCACATTTTTTAGAACTCAAGTTGAAAGTGAAAGCTATACCTGATCAGTTGTAAAGAGCAGTCTGTACACTTGGCTCAAGAAATCTAAAACATAACTTTTACAGAAAGTACTAACCAATCATTTGTCCCATCCCGCTGTTATTTTCTGTAGTTTCATTCTCGTCAGCTGTTGTGGATAGAGCTTACTAGCCAACTTCCTGAGCCAAGCTTTTTATAATGATTACAACTCACACAACTAAGCTCTGAGTGCTATGACGAGGAATGCAAAATAGTGTAACGACAGCAGCATTTGTAGTAAAAAACAATATCTAACAATTGAATATGTCTTTCTAGAAACACTCTGCTCTTCCATGGATATTGGATGTTTTATCGATTTATGGAATTAAGTCAACGGACTCTATTAAATAAGGGAAGGTAAATGCACAATTCCTGAATGAAAAAAGACACAATACAGCTTAATTGTACAAATAAAAGCAAATTGAGATGAGCGACAAATGTAATTGATTAGACAGTACAATTATTCGAAAGATATGCGCTAATTAGTAAAAATACATCACAGTTCTTCATCCTATCATAAAGCGACAATTGAGTGCTACTTCCACCTTCTGCGAATGATTTTTTTTTTTAAAATAAAGTTCCAAAAATTACTGAACCCTTACATTTAATGGGAAAAAGTGAACGAATGACAAAATTTAATTATGAATCTCTTAAATGATTTCTCAACAAGATCTAATATTTCTAGACTTCTCAAAAGTTGTAAAAAGATAAGATTCTACTAGTTCTAAGCACTAGGGGTTGCTTGTTTTCACAGCATCATTTCAGAGCAAAACAATTAACCTATTTCATTGGTAAAAATTTTTAAAGCTAAATTATTGCCAATTATTTGCCAATTTATTCATCGTTTGTATCCACTTTTTACTGTACGTGTCGTCACCTGAAGATATTGTACAGTCTGGTAGTATTCCTAAGAATTAATTAGAACTCAAAAATTTAGGCATGCAAAAATGAGCAATAAAAAAAATTAGTCTTTATAATGATGTTCATAATTTGCTTCCAAATATTCAGTTTTTAGGTAAGAAATCGTATGTTGATCATATTCAATTATTTTTGTATTTAATACTAAGTGCTGTCGGAAAAAAAGCGGAAAAGCAGAGAGGAAAAAGAAACTAATTACTTGTTATAATCGTAATTGAAAGGTTAAAATAGAAAGCATTTCGTCATTAAATATTGGAAAAAGTTGTCCGAAATTTGGAAATTTAAGTAAAAAAGAATAGAAGAAAATTTCATAAAACCATAATGCAAGTGGAGTAAGTGGAAAGAATTAGTTATAAATGTGATGACCTATTACGATTAGGAAATATGCTTTAACATCGAAGAATTATTGAAAATGTAAAATTTTAAACATTTTCGAGCAGAATGTAAACAAAAATAAATTTTGGAAAATTTAAGATTTATTTGTGATGATTGGGACAATTTCCTTCTTTTTTTTTCCCGTTTCACATGTTTTATTAATTGATTTTAAACTGTAAGGACTAGAATTCAAAAACGATCATCATCTAAATCTAGAAGAACGAACAGGATTGAGAATCTTCATTTGAAAAATGAACGCAATCACTTCCGTGCTTGATTTGAGCTGTACAAGAAATAAGGGAAGGTTGTTTGAAAATAAATTCATACATCGGTAACAATGAACAAAATGAATTTTGACTTCTGATGCTTAACAAAGAGATCAATTGCAAATGCTTTGTTCTCGGGATGAAATGAAACAACGCCAAATCTACTTCGCTCATTTAAACATTTTCGTTACCTTTCTGTGTGACTGTTAAAATGGATACCGGACTTGAATGTCTTTGCTTTGAGATAAGAAACTCGAATAGCTTAGAAGTGGCTTGTTTGAGCGGAACCTTCAATACGCGTGGAAACATGCAAGCAACATAAAAACCAAAACTGGCAAAGGAAAACTTGAAGAATGGAACGAATCAAAAATCAAATTAACTGAACGAATGAAATGTGAGAAAGCACTACTAGTTGCCTACGGGCGAGGCTGCATAGCGCGTGCAGCTGCATGCGTATTCACTGCAGTCATTTGCGAACCGATCATTACCATCGACGGTTGTGTCGTTCCTCCTTGCACCGTACGACCGTTCCCGTAACCCATCCTAAAAACATCAATATCTAACGTAACATCGCGCATGTACATATACCAAATAAATTGATCAAACAGATGTTCATAAATCCATGTAGTCTCACGTTACGCACTGGCCATACCTCTTTGATTTAATGGCTAATACGTTAATAGTCTTGGATTATTTCGTCGTCACATTTCGACATTTGTCTATTACCAATCTAATTGTTTGATAAGATTTTTAGGTCAGATTTTGAGCACGGGAGGACATAAAGTAAAGAAAAGAGTGGAACTAAAGATCCAAAATCTCTGAAATAATATCTGGGATATTTGGATCAACAGTAATGGCTACTTAATTTTGGTCACTAATCATTAAGACACCCAATCGAACACAAATTCACATAACATAAAACCCACAAGTTTACTGGCGTTGTGGCACCCTGCCGCATAGAGCGACTATCCTCGGCCATCGCTATATTTTCTTCTTTCAATTTCATCGTACCGTTCGTTCGCCTGTTATTCATCTGTAAAAAGCGTTTCATCTAACTACCACCAAAGAAAAGTAATTCATATATTTAGACCTTGCAGTTGTTAATTTAATTTTAAATGTGCATTCGTGATCCAGGTATTCACGTTCTTCAGTCACTAATTTTAAGTGTAATACAGTAGTCTTCATGCAAGAAAGGAACAGAAAGAATATGTTTACTGCTAAATCAATTATAACTAGCATGTTCTATCTCTAGACTTTCATAAATGCTTAACAGTTAGTTATTAGGTCTCAAAATACATCGACCATTTAGTTAGTTTGCGTTAGCTTTCTCTTGTAATACACTTTGAATAATGGTATAACAGTTTACGCTTACGAAAGGATAGTCCGTTTTACGACTCTGAAACATGAAAATAAATATGTTCATGTTAAGCAACAAGAAACCATTGTTTAAAACAAATCGAGACAAGATATCAAGAATTTAGGGAAATGTTTGCTTAGTTTTGTGAACATCACACAAAAAGCAAAATAAATTGGGAAAAGTAGGGGTGAAATAGGAAATCATCACTTCTCCATATTCCATAGTTCCGAGTTATTAACGAGAAGCTTATGTGGTGAAACTTTTATTAAGGATGTCAATATTGTTTGAGTGAAATTATTTTGGGAATAAATTAAAACTCTAAATTAATCATAATTGTTGGAAAGGAAAGCAATTAAAGGGAATTGTAATGAAAGAAGAACCATATCAATTAAATAAATAGAACTCACAGCGATGACGGTAAATGCTATTAGCAGTATAGCTAAAATACCAATAGCTATACCACCTCCGACAATATAGGATGACGTGCTACCTGACGTGTAACCTTCATGTATTCTCTCTACGTAGTTTTTTGAGACATATCCTGGAAGCATTATGCCTTTTAATCAGTAATATTGACATTAATTACTGCCAATCAATTAATAAGCAATATTTCGATCTATTTTAATATTTCGTGCCTAAAAAAAACACTCTTGAGGAGTAATTTTTGAGTCTCAGTCAGCGCAATTCCGTAGAGTTCGCATGAAAAGCATGAAATGTACCATCAAGTGCGATCGATCGCGCGTCTACGTCGTTACCACCAATTTGTGAATTTTTTGCAGTAATTTGTTGTTCGAATTCCGTCGCCAACTGCTCCATATCGTCGGGTTTTGCTGATGTATATACAATACCGTCCACCACCACACTACCCTTCAAAAAGCTCACCAGGTGTATGCCTTCATAAATGTGTCCAAATATTGATCCAAATATTTCTTCCAGCTGAAAGTGTGAAGATGAATAACTCAAGACATTTCGAAGTATGGCATAACTTCGAGAATGAATACCACGAATATTACGTAAGTGCCATTTGTTCTCCGAGAATTTCATCATATTACAAGTGCGTAACTGTTATGCGACAGTTTCAAAAGTTCTCAAGGAACATTCTGCTGGTTGAGGAAAGATAATTACGCCTGTCATTCACCCATAACAGACGATTTAATTTGAAATATTCATTAAAATTACATGACATTCTCACAAATTTACATCTGGTAGAAGTTGATCCCGCAGCTTCTTGTATTTCCCGCTGTTCGGGTCACTGAATTCTGGAATATAATCGATGCTGGTAATGCGGAATGAGAATGGTGTCTTGTAGGCTCCTTCCTTAGCTGAAAACGGCATCAGATTCTTGAACAGCCTTTGAAAAATGCGAAAAAGAAGGGAGCAGAGAAAAAAGATATATAGCTGAAAGGGTGAAAAAATAAAAAGTTGCGATTATTCAATCTAAAAGAAATACATTTTATGACACATAAGTGGCGGAGATTGAATGAAGAAAACTTTCCACCATTTATTTTTGAAGATCACTGGATTCAAATTATAAATTTTAAAAGTTTTATTTAACATTTTTTTTAATGGTGAAAAATAATCACTGTCAAATGATTTTAGGTACTGGAAGTGTCAAAAAAGAAGTCGACCCTTCAAAAATTGTCACTGATAACCTCATGATACTTGATAAACTAAATAACCCATCTTTGTTTTATTAGAAAGTTCCCAGTACTTCAGGTCCTAATAACATACTGTAATGCTTATCGCTTCTCATGAAACATTACTGTATGCTGTACACTGTTAAAATGAATTCATATACGTGAAGCAAGTAATAAAGGAACAGAGTATAACTGACCATCATGAGAATCAATGACGTGCGTGTGATGAGTATGCAAGATACCACTTGAATCGTCTTCATTACTTTTAGGACCTTAAAGAAAATTCATGACAACGAATAAAGACACTATGTTCAATCGTTGAGTGAATTCTTTTCCAGTTACCGTTTGGTTCTGCAGCAGGTCCAGGTTCAAAACCAGTCACAACTGGTTGTTCAGGATTTGCTTCCAGCGTTCCTAATACACTGATCTCTGGAACAGGTTCAGGTTGTAATGTTGATTCTGGTTCTGATTTTCGCTCGTCAGTAGTGATAGGGCTCAATGTTTCATGTGCTTCTTTGATTCCTAAAAAGCTTCACTTGCTTCAGAGCATGGCTAAAATAAAATTATTTCATTTCCGCTGTTTTATAGATGTGTGAAAGAGAATGCCTACTGGTTGCAAAAGAAAATCAAAAGATACCTGTTTGGATATGAAACGTATCATCAACCACTGAAATGTCTTTTAACTCACTGCTCTCTTCGAATGAATTTCCCGTTGTGTGTAGTCCTTCAACTGAAGTTTGTTTGCCTATGAGATTCACATCATTATTATTTTTTTGTGCTTTGGAAAACTAAAGAGCATGGCTCTGTACGCTTATCTGTTAATCATATTATGATAATCATTATCACAAAAGATTTAACTGCTATTCGAGAAGAAAACTGGCACTAAAAATTCAAAAGCTTAAGCGATAGTATTTTGAATAAAACACATAATTGAAACGAAAAGTTCAACTCCAAAGTTCTTTAAAAGAATTGAAGTTGAATTGTTCTTCCAAATGCATTGAGGAAAGATGAGGCTACGAGAATAGCTTTTTGCTTTTGCAAAAGTTACACTTTACTTATATTGGCAATTTACAATGTTTGGTGTATTGTCTGAAATATAAAATTCTCTTCGTTATATTTCAAGGAGACATTTCAATTTTCTAAGTTTTAATTAAAAGGCAACATTTTACCGCTGTAAGGATTTACCGTTTTGACGCTCGTTAAGTTCTTTATAATTTTCAGTTAAATCAACCGGTACACCTGTCCGCACCTGCAATAACCGCAATAATTGTTTTATTTTTGTTGCTATTTCATTTTAGTGATTTTCTTCAACCTAACTGTATTCTTTTATAAAAAGCTCTAGAGAAGTGAGAACAAAAAATTTCTTACCACACCTAAATATAACTGCCCACAATGTCTTTTGCCCTATTTTTATTTGCCATTTTCCTATAGCAAATAGTTTTTAGAAGGCATGAGAAAGGAAGGATCCTTTTCCATTTCAATCAGATTAGTTTCTTCTTCAAGTTGGATAGTAGAAGAAGAGTAAGAGAGAAGATGAAGCCAGTGCCGAGAAGATTTTCATTCGTAAAAGATGGCCCACCTTAGGTCCCGCGTTCGAGAACTGTACTGAAGGACGATGTGCCGCAACATCAGCTCCCTGAAAGAAACTTTTATATTCATTTCGTGATATAAATTAAATCCTTGGCAAAGCTTCCACATCACATTTTATTTGTTACTTGCAGTGCAAACTAATTAAAAGAATTAAGAACAGATGTATGGAGGCCAAGTGTACAAGGCCTAAAAATGCATTTCAAAAAAAAACCCGATAATTTTGGCAGTCGAGAGGCCATCCCAAAATGACTTTATACGCCTTGCAAACTGCTTCAAAAAATTTTCGACTGCTTTCCAAGCAAACGCTACTGCTTAATCTCTCTACATAAAAACTGGAATTTCTTTAACTTCCTTTCAGTTATATTTTAGGCCAGGTTTACTAGAATTCAACTTCCAAGATGTTGTGAACTTTTAACTGTTAATGAAATTATAAGCAAATAGTATTACCGCTTGGTTGATTTCTTCCGTAGCTTCTGGTCCTGGTCTTTCAATACGTGAAAAACCAGGGACACCAAAGTTTTCTTCAGAATTCTAAAAATGTTATCTGCTTTATTGGGATATTGGTATGCCAAACATTAGTTTAAAAACTGTTGTAATTGCCTTCATTTAAATTACGGAAAGACTAAAAAAACTTCATGAAATAATATGAAATGCAATAAAATAACGAAACAATATAAATTACAGAAAGACTAAAATCTTCGTGAAATAACAGGATTTACACAACTTTCACTCTAGTCTTACCAGCCTAAGTCTTTAAAAGCTAAGTTCGCAAAACATACATTTTGAAAAAATATTTTATCTGCAGTCTTTTTGTTCCTCTTTGAATCTCATGATTTATCAATTTAGATCATTACTAAATTTCAAAAGGAAATTGCCTTAAACAACAAAGAATAAGATTTCCAAAATTATAAAAAAAAATAAATAAATATAGACAGTGGAAACTAAGAAATTCTAGAAACTTTTTACTTAATAGGAAAAAAATTAATTGGATAATAATGCATTAAAGATTTTTTTATTTCGCAAAGCGTCACAAAATCGAGTAGTGATGACTCTACAAGCAATATCCAAAACTTGGGAAACTGATTAGTGTTACTTAGGTTGTAATTGGATTAGAAGAATGACCAAGAACTGCAATATTGGAATCACCAAGCTCCTGATTGTTTATTCACTTACTCTTATCATTCATCCCAGGATATCGGGAATGTTCTTCTTGCTAAAGATGTGGATCTAAAGTGAACGCTAGATATGACTGAGTATTAGATTCTAGAAGATGCTTATATATTATCTATTATTCCATTTCCCTATGATTTAACTTTATTTTTATCTTCAAACCATTCATTTTCATATTTGGTTAAATTTCATGTGAAATAAAATAGGATTCTGAAAGAACTTACTTCAGTCGTAGTGCTGAAAGTAGATATGGCACTAGAATCTTGGGATGCTTTCATAAAATCTTCTTGGTTAAATAATGTTTTATCACCAACAAACAGATTCTCGTCTTCATGCACTTGTTCCTGTTCATTTTCAAGACTTTCAGCAAAGTCAAAAGCAGTTGTTGTTGGAAGCAACTGAAATGAACATTTCATAGGTTAAAAATTTTCATTAAAAGCAGAACTTTCTTGAATAATTGTTTCATCTCATTATTTGCATTATGACTTCATAAGGCTATTTAAACGGAAACTGTTGATTCAACTCACATTATCAATTTCGATGTGAGCATTTGATCTTTGAAAGACTACTCCTTAGTCACTGAAGGTAAAAACTATCGAAGGAAAAGATATACTTTTGCTAAAATAGTAGAGGATTTCGGCATTCCCGATTCGTGTTTCATTTCAACAAACGGAGTGCCCGATGGTCCTGTAGATGATACGTGAGGTGATGGCGACTGGATGGTTACTTCTGACAAAGTTATTGTTGGGATCACTTCAACCGTTGGGATTGATTCAGTTGCTGTAACAAGTAAAAATTCATACGAACATTTATGAACTGTCATTTTACGCATACCAAAACAATGTTTATTTTGTTTTCAGAGGAGGAAAGCATTTTTGCTGTGCGTAATGTGAAAGTTTCATTCCGCGAATGAATCAAAAACATGATTCGATATGGATTTTTCTTCTACTAAAATTAAAAAAACAACTATAAACTGCTCAGAGTAGTATAAACTACTTGAAAATATAAGGTGTTCCTCAGGCCATGATTGATCAACAGTAATAGTTTCGCCAGATAAACCTTTACCAGTCTCCTGCAACTGTTTCCATGTTCCTGAACTTTCATCACCATCTACATCTACACTAAATGTGTGAGATACGACCGAGCGCAATAGTGGAATTTCTGGAAGAACAGAACTTTCAAAATACTAATTGAAATCCACCAATAAATGCAAATAAAGAAATAAAGGAGCTTTTTTTAATGAAATGTGTTAATTAAATAATATGCTGTACCTGTGGTTTGCTCCACTAACAAACTGGCATCACCCGTGGTAGCAGCGAAAATATTTGGCACTGGTTCCATTGTTGATGCTGAAATGAATGCTAAAGAGTTCCTTATGCTCTAGGACGAAATAAGCCTTTAATGATAACAGAAGTTAAAATTATTAACGAAGAATTTCACTAAAAATCAATTAAGAAATCAAATTTTTATTTACTTCCCAAGAAGTTAAATTTAAAATGACTTGTCTGATTTTTCTATTCATTCTAAGCATTTTCTCTGTCAATCAACATAGTGCACTCTTTTAAATGAAAGCAGTTTAAGTAACAAACTTCCAAACATATCCGCACTGTAGAGAGCAGTGTTCTTCCTTTGCTCTTCAAATAAAGTGATTTTTATTTCTTCAGTCATCGCCTGATGGAAGGTTGAAGTTCCTGGCGCTATCGTAGTACCATCTGAAGCCTCAATTATTGTCGTCTCATTTTCAAATTCTGGTGAAGACGATGATGAAGTAGCGAATACAACGCCCCCAGGAACGGTAACAAAATCCTTATCGAGCGCACTTGTCTGCTCCACTTCTGTTGCTTTTGAAGTATGTGCATCATCAGAATTATTCCCGAAATGAGGAGCACCTGGTGAATTCAACTTTGAATCGAAATTATTTTGAGTTATGTTAGGTATGTTTTCTTGAGAAGTGAATGAAGTTGAGATCGCTAAATCCTCAGTAGCTGTTATTGCAAACGGATCCGCTGCTCTAACCTGAAAGTTTCATTGAGCATTGTTTGGCAGTAGAATTTGAAGTGTAGAGAAGCTTCACCTAAGTACTTTTTTCTTTTTAGAATTAACAACTCTTTTTTAAAGTGCTGGTAAATTATGGCAACAATATAGTGATAACGGCAGAACTTCTAAGGAAAATAAAGTGATTTTAATCTTTGACTAAAGTTTCTAATTTCTTTTTTTTCCTACTTGTTTAAGTAATGCTAGAAAGATTTCATTGCCGTAACGATGTTTATTATTTAAATGTGTCCCGCTGAAGCTTACGGCTATATCAAGAAAGACAATTAGTAGTGAGGAGGGAAGGAAAAATAACTTGGAACAATCTTTTTCAATTGATCATAGAGAGCGAAACTACCGAAACTAACGATGATAGTTATAGAAAAAGACTGGTTTCAAAAAAGTTCATAATTTTGAAGATTTAAGTGGAAGTTGAAGTGAATTCTTTGAAAAAAAATTGATGAATTGATTTACAATAATAACAACTAATAAACAAGATTCCTTATTATCAGATGGAGAATATACCGAAAAAAAAATAAATTAAACGGGGAGTATAAATTTGTAATTTAAAAATGAAATTTAGAAAGCCAGGAATTACAGTTGGTAAAAAGCAATGAATATTTTTTGCCACTTGAAATTTATAGTCGTCTAAATTCTAATGGCTTCAGAATATCATGCAGATATTATAACTAGTATCAGGTAATCTTATGCCTGTAATTGGTACCTCTGGAGGTAATGTGTCGTCCATACTTTCATCAGTTTTATCATCGGACCTTCTTGTTGATTTGAACATCAAACTCACCTGTGGTACTTCTGTTCCCTCCAGGATTGGTATTTCTTTTAGTTCATCTTTGTTTTTCCTGTGAAAAAAAAATTAATTTAAGATAAGTAAGATGAAACTAACGAATAAGTTTGAGTTCAATTCCAATCAAGTGGAGTGAATTTTTCAAACGAGTAATATCATGCCACCCATTCTGTAACCCTCTCGAATATTTTAAGAAAAAAATTCATATCACTTTCTACTTTTCAAGTCGCTAATCAAAACTTCAAAGGAACAATCACTTTACTGGAAAAGAGGGATTAAGTCTTATATTTTCTCTAATTTCATACTCTTTATACATGTTCGTTTCTTTTTATCTAATAATTCTCAAATGATGTTTTGTTGAGAGGTTCTGAAAAATAAACCTCTGAGAAATGTTATTTGGCGATGGTGTATTCTTAATTATGAGCAATAATTAATGTGACATTTGAAACAAATTATTGCATGACAAAGATTTTCGACAGATTAAAATATGCGAAAAGAAAAAAATGTGAAAGTGAAATATTTTTCTCTGGTTTCTTTTTTGAAATAAGGAAGTGAAAAAAAGAGAAAAGAATATATATAGACGGGAAGAAATCATGAATGTTCAGCATAGTTCAATCTTCTTTCGAGCGTTCTGAAACATTCTTGAAAAATTTGCACCATTTAATTTAACTGATTATTAAGAAAAAATCTTTCAACGTTCCAAAATGGAGGGCTGAAATTTTTTATTTAAACAGAACTTTTAGTTCTGCACCTTCGTAATAATCTTTTAACTTTAGTCTCAAAACTGATGTATTTCCATTTTTTTTCTTTCAAAATTTCGAAATTAGTGAAGAATGAAGAGGAGTTTCTTGATTGATTTGTTGCGCAACAACTAACGAGCTCAAGAAAGCATATAAGAGTAGAAGCATGTAAGATCCAACTCGATAGAGGAATCAAGATTCTCTACTAGATCATATTACTTTAATGTAGTTGGACTCATTGTTCCTGCTGAATGATAGGAACTCTTAACCTAATTTGAAGTTGGAGGACCGAAATTTTAAAAGATAGTGCTCTGAAAGTGCCTATGGATTTCTGGTTCCAGAAATTCTGGAATAGTTTCATCTTTCTCACATCATGCAACAGCTTTCATGACTTATACCAATAGCTATGGAAGGAATTCTAAATCATATAGTTTCTTCATCGAGAAGACGATCACTGATGCCCCTTTCTAGAAAAGTTATGAATATTTTTTTTTCTAAACTTTGATTTCTCCCGGTGCTAGCAGTTGCAGTCCTTCGCGAAATCAATGATCCACTTTATGGTGTATCGCTATCCACTGAAATTTTCAAAAAATCTGCTTACAAATTGGACGCCTTCATCTTACATTGCTAATTATAAAGAACGAAACTTTCATCGTATTTTGTTTTTTAAACTTTGTGTAAATTCTCTCGGCAAAAAGTAGTAAGATCTTTGAATGTTGATAAAAAAATAAATTAAAATAGATTTGAGCTTCTTTGCGACTGCACTTACACTTTTAAATTTGCGAATAGTGAAACAGACTGATATGGTGGCAGTAAGAAAGTTGACCCGTAGGGAGAAGGGCAGCATATCCATGATATCTTTAGTTTCGTTTATCAGAAAAGAAAATTAGTTCTAAGGTAGAAATATCATGAAGATATGAATAACAAATAAGAAAGGAACAGTCATTAAGAAATAATCGAACAACCAAATTTTTAAATTTTGTAAATTAAAAAGTTTTAGTAAAAGCATTGAAATGATCGAAAAATGTTAAACATACTCTTGCTGCGTAATGTTTTGTTGATCAGGATACTGAAATTCCTCATTGATCACTGAAGTTATAATGGTGGTTGCGTCGCGATTGGCTTCAGTAGTAAATGGCAATGTAGATAATGGAAGTTTTTGTTCAGGACTTGTAAAATCTGGAGCACCTAGCTCTCGAGCTCTCTTAATTTCAGGAAATGAAATTCCTCTTTCACGCGATACAACAGTTTCTGATAGCAGAAAATTTCTTTCAAACGGTCGTGTATTGGTCTCTGACTCGAAACTGGATTTTAGTTGTACAGGTAACAATGATGATGAGAGTGGTAATGACGATGGTGAAGTTGCTCTTTCTGTATCATTTTCAGGTTCAACACTTTGTGTAACAACTGAAGTGTTTGAGTAAAAAGCTATTTTTTTTATCTTCTGATTTATCTTTAAAAAAATTTTGCCACTGAAGGAAACTTTTTCCAATAAATTTAAGTTCGCCAGTACAATATTTCCCGTGACGTCAGAGTTAAAAATTGAAAAAACAATTCAAAGAGATTAACATGATTAGTGAAGCATTTTTTGTTTTACTATAGTGAAGAAAAAAGATTGGCTTACCTGAAAGCAAGAAGGCAAATAAATAAACCAGAATTTCACTTTGCATTCTCTTTCAATCTATTCTTCCTTCCGAACTTCTTACCACTCGATGCACTCCGAGCTTTCTGTTTGTTGTGGTTTCAGAATCCTGCAGATATGAAGCTGAAATATATTCATTAGACGGCAAATAACTTAATAAAAGTTTTACAAGTGGACAAGCACTGAAAATGCACGCAAAGGAATAAATGATCAAAATATAACGTAACAACTGACTTTCAATCGCTGTTCTAATCAAAGGTAGAAAAATCATATGGAAATCAAAAGGAAACTTAAAAAAAAAAAAGCATACATTATCTTTTTGCTAATATGAATTTTAATTGTTATTTTGCCATCGAAATAATTTTTCACTTTTAACCTTTCGCAATTAAATTCATATTAACGAAATTGGAAACTTTGCGAATTCTTTTAAAATAGCCGAGTGAATAAATTTCTCTTTTAATGTACCAGTTATCAAGCAACAAGAAAAGTGATAAAAGTATTCTGAAGTAAGCCTGTAAATTTTATCAAAATTAAATTAAACTTTACAAGTTGAATTTACTTGGTTTATAACGATTAAAGTAGGAAATATGGTGGATATGGCGAAATTACTCTGTTTTTTAAAAAATTTGGGAAGACGCCCTTAAAAGAAAAAGTATTTTAAGGTAATCATTTTGTAATAGCAATATTATGTTATTGCGTTGCAGGATTTAATTGCTGCTTATTAATTGATAATGTTTCACTATTTCTAATAGTAATATGATATCTTTGTAATAGTTGTTGGAGAGTGAGCTATTTCGAGATTTCGGATATCCTACAAGAAAAACGTATCATTCACTGATTGTTCTTGAATCACCTGTCCTCCAACAATTCAGCTGCTTCTCAATGATTCCAATCAGGAAAAAGCTCATTTTATGTTTTTTGAGGTAGGCAGGAGTGGAACATAGTTTCTAATTAATTTAATGTTCAAACAAGTTTTCATAAGTAAACAAAGAAAATTTATTAATTTTTTCAAAGTTTTAATTAGTTTTGGATAGTAATTTATTATCAGCAGTAAAATAAATGTTTCGTGACTAATGGAAACAATCAGCCAGTTGAAAACAAACATGGAACACTTCCAAAGCAAAAATTTTATTACGTTACTTTCTAAAAATGATACTTATTTTATTAGCTAACAAACATTATTGACGGATTCATTGATAATGATGGGTAATAATATACTCAGCACTATTGTTCACGTAGACTTAAGTGATAATCTGTGTTTATATTATGTCTAAAGGCTTATGCCGATAATACTGATACTTATTCCCTTTTGCAATTCACAAAATCAGTAACAAATACCAGTGTTATCGGAGTAACTCTCGACATAACATAAATACTCACTATTTTACCAAGACAAAATCTCGTTGTACGTATTTACAGGAGTGGACGATTAATTGAAAGCAGAACGAAAAAAAATTCGTTCTTTGACTGTAGAGATTTTATAACTGCTTTAATGCCTGTGAAAGAGCACTGTCGGGGAGTACATTTGAGAGAGGACAGTAACGTTTAGAATGGGTTAATTTTCAAAAGGAATTTGAAAATTTTGGATTTCATTACTAAAATACACTGCAAAAACCAGTTTGGCATAGGGTTGGTGAGGTGAGATAGGAAATAAAACGACCTTCCTCTTATGATACTTACCAATACATTGAAAAAATGTTTCCACCCAGCTGCTGAACACTATATAACATTCATTTTGAAATTATCAAATTAAATCCGATTGAAAAAAATCTTTACTCAAACACTTATTTACTAATTAATTAAAAAAATTATTGAATTGATTTACTTAATTAAAATAGAAGCTGTTGTATTTCTATGGTATGACAAGCCTCCCTCATATTTATTTCAAATCTTTTTTACTTTTAGCCGCTTCCAATTATTTGAAGAAATATTAAAAATGAAAAAAGGAATTTCCTTAATATTTACACTATTTATAGAAACTGCGGTTTTCAAATTACCAAGCTTCAAGCAGCATTTTGAAGAGACGTTGACCATTTCGTTTAAATTTTTGTGTTAAGAAATAGAGAGCTGATAAAATTTTCTGAAGTAATATTGTTTGGCAAAATAATTTTTTAAAGAAAATTTAAAACGAATTACTTTATTCGAACTAGTAGCTCCAAAAAAAAAAAGAAGAATTATTGATTCTGCTTTTGAAAATTGAAGATGATAAAATTCTTAAATAATGAAACTGTAACTTAAATAAAATGGAACAAGCAATTCTTAGCTGTAGAAAATATAAAGTGGCGCACTCAGATTATGAGCATAAACTTAAAATTTTAAGTAAAATTTACGAAAATAAAAAAGAGGTAAGTTGAAAGAGTTAGTGCGAATGCATGGCAAAAACCATCGTTCACCAACATCATTACTTTTTTTAAGGATCAACTGGTGGTTCCAATGGTACGAACACTGTTGTTTGTGAAAGAACCTAAAAAAGAATTTCTATTTTGTACTTATTTTTTGAAGAAAGCCTTTTTTCATATGTCATAAGTAGTTAGAAAAGATGGCATTTCATAAATATATTAAGTAAATAAATTAGTTAATTAAAGTTTCAATATATGTTGTCGTCGTAACTTTTGTTCAAAATCTCAACGTCATCTTCTTGCTAAATTTTATACAGTTCTAAATAAAATAAATTTTTCTGCAAGTCAATAGCACTATATCTTTTAAATTATCTTCCCAATTTTGACTTGAAAAAATAAAATATTAAATTTTATAAAACGTTAAAATTTACATAGCAATGAATGGACAAAGTTAACTATTAGGATTTTGCGGTGGAGGATGAAAGATAAATATAAAGAAAAATTCTAGAAATTAATATGTGATGGTATGGTTCATCCTATTGAAATTAATGGTTAAAGTAAAACTAATACGAAGTGAATTGTTAAAGATATTTAAGTAGACTTAACTTGTATTTCAATTTAATTACTTAAACTGGCAATACTGATATTAGCATGATATAAGTTTGTCAAACTTTAGAGAACAAGCACCTCTACAGTTTGTTTTAACAATGATAAATGATGATTTAGTAGAAATTAATTGATTAAGTTCAGTTGATAGCAAACGGTTAATTTAATGTTATCATATCAACCAATTGTATTTCATCATTGCAACTTTGAAAAAGAATTAGAGTTAACGATTGCTTTACTTTCTTCGCCTGAAGTTTTGAAGTTTAAATTTCATTATAAAGTTAAGGAAAAAGAAAGAATTTAACACACGCCAGAGCCCATAAAGAGACTGAAAACTTATAATGAACTATGAAGTTTTATTGGATGAGCTTTATGTGATATTCTTCCCTGAAATTTAATTGCTATATTGTTATTTAGGATAAAAATAGAATGAGTATGTGAAGTCATAAAATTACTCGCCGACAAACAGTTAAGTACTTAAATAATTTGTGAGGATAAATATGTTGATAGTACTCATACAAAAGATCATAAGAGTAAATAATATGGAATTGAAGAGAATTTGATGGCAGTTTAGAAACCAAAAAAAAAAAAAGAAAAATTATAGCACGAAATTTTCAAGACTATACAGTTCCTATTGTCACTCATAGGGTTAAAATGTTTGAGCTTTTACTTTCCGTATTTTAATGGTTTTTTTTTCACAATTTTAACTATGGAAATAAATAAATATATAGGTACCTGAACAGTAAAGCTTAATGCTTAACTTCAAAAGAAAAATTTATAAAAAGTTCCAGGTACAATGAAATCGTTTCTCAAATAGATGAGGGGGCCATAGAAAAAAAGCAGAAAATAATATGCATGTAGCCTTAAATGGAAGCTAGAATGTGCGGATAGTTATCATCACAATTTCGCAAGCTAGAAATTTGAAGTTTGAAGTTCGTGACGAATAATAACATCGAATATTCATACTGAAATAAACTCATAAATACGAGAAAAAACACTTTGAATATAAAACTACAACGTTTCTGTATAATATTGTAAGTTTGAAGACTCATAAAAACCCGCTTATTTTCTGAAATTATGCTAAATTACAATTTATTACAATTTTGCTATTCGAATTATAATAAAATAAACACAAAACCAAGAAAAAGTTTAGGTAAATGACAGTCAAAGAATTCATTAGATGAACAATCAACAATGAAATCATTGAGGTCCGATGGTTCATTTCAGATCAAATCATAACAAATATTTCAGAATGGAAATTTTTATCATTCTAAAAGTGCAGACAACTGGGATTTAATAACTTGGTAAAATAAATTCAATAATTAATGATAATTTAGCAATAATTTTATTCACTTAAAAATCTCAGTATTTTTATTTCACTTTTAATTTTCCTTTCANNAAAAAAAAAAAAGAATTGCTTTAACGTTGAGAGAAAAACGTACGAAATGGAATAGTTTCAACAATTTCAGTGAAAATAATGCAGCCTTTTAGGCGAAATAGAAACCAGAAATGACGATGAGAAATAAATGAAAAAGAAATGAACTGAAACATTAGGGGAAAATTAAATTCACAACTGGATTAAAATAGATAAAAGTATGCACCGCACAAGATTGACATCTTCCAGGTACTTTTACTGATAAACCGACTGAACTACTCCATTGAATTTTAAACAAAAATGAAAAGAAGGACAAGCAAAAAAACTTTTCTTATGATTTGAATTGTGATGATAGAGATGTGGAAAAAAATAAGAATATGAAGTAGACAGTGCGAAAGACCGAGCTATATTACAGAATTTGAAGAATATTGATAAAACGTTGCATTTTTACCAACTGAATCCTCCGTTATAATCAACGATTGTTTTGCAATGAATCAGCCTGAACTTGAACAGTAGTGATTTGTGCAAAGTAAAATAGCGGCATCTAATTCTGCATGAATCAATCAAGTTATTCATAATAAATACATTGATGGCTTAAAGGAGTAGTGTAATTTCGAGAACCAAATAAATAGAAAGAGTATATACTGCTGGTTTTTCTGATATATTGAAGAAACTATGAAAAGTGGTTTAAATATGATAGGAGCACGAAACACGATTTCGTGAAATTCTTTTCTCATACTTCATCTTTTCTTGATAAGAGGAAGATTTTATCGCCGTTTTGAATCATTGAAATGATGATCCACTGATTGCAAATGTATCGAGAAAGTGAGGAGAGATTTCTGCGGAACAGAGAATTTTCAAGAACAGGTGGAAATTCTGAATTTATCGCACTTGGGCCGAGAAAAGAACAAAGCACATGAAGCTTAACGAAACAAAAGGGCCAAAGTGTTCACCTATTTTGGTGGTGACAATAACAGTGACGGGGACATTTAGTTGAAACCGGTTAAAAATTCGCTGCATGATCCTTCTTATAAAGCGGATTTTAACTGATGTAAGTGCTGCGTCATCGAACGGTACGTCAAACGAGTCACCAAAAAGAATTGATTTTCGTAAACAGAAAAACTCGAAATATTGACTTACAGTAGGAATAAAACATTTAAAACAAGTTTGAATTTGCCCTTGCTAACTAGAATCCAGTCGGGATCAAATATATAAATAAAACTGCAGATTTTTGTAATAGTCTGCTGAATTGTGGTAGATCTCTTCACTTATACGGAATAAAATAGCTCACTATCTTTTGTACATTTTATTATTTCTAATAATTAAAAGCCATCTCGAATTAACTCTTTGCAATAGAATTACAAAAACAACTTATTTCTTAATCAAGCTTTTGAACTTAGTGGATAATCCCGAGGAAGACAAGACCATCTATCAAGTTTAGTAATAAACTAATTAAATCTATATTAGTAGCCATATTTCCACAATTAGAGAGCCGGATAATTTTCATTGATTTGATCAATATACCCTATAGAGATGGCTCTTATAACCTCATTAAAAAGCCTTCGCCGTATTTGTAAAGAATGAATTGATGGCAAGTAACATCGCTTTCCTTTATTTTCCCCTTCATTGTGAAGATGATTAGAAAGAAAAGGGCGAAAAAATAGAGGAGGAATTTCGCCTTTAATGACATAAGTGGGAAGGAAGATTTGAAGGTCGCTTTATTCAAATGATAGAATTAAAATTCCTTTCTCCGCGGTTTTCATGACTGATTATTGCGTTGTTTTACGTAGCTAAACAATTGTCTACCAACACAAAAAGAATTTTCTTTACAGCAAAATGAAGAAGCAGAAGTCCCTAGTTGATCAGCAACAAATTCCACAAGTATCACAAAACAACGTAATTCAGATGAGCCATCATTCGTTATCGTCTGAAACAATGAACAGATGATTGACAATTTGCACGGTAAGATGGTAAGAATTAAATTCTGAAGGAATAACGTTATTTCTGTTGGGGTCACTTTGATTGAAATAAATGAATTGTGTTTGTCTTACAGGAAAATGGAACAGATGTAATTTAAATGGCTTGAGTAGTTTATGAGCAAAAG
Source organism: Setaria equina (assembly GCA_003012265.1). Lineage (NCBI taxonomy): Eukaryota > Metazoa > Nematoda > Chromadorea > Rhabditida > Setariidae > Setaria > Setaria equina. The sequence continues at coordinate 21,512 of PQVD01000711.1, read as the reverse complement.
TCATGAAGTAAAGGTATAGCGAGGTAAGAAGGAAATTAGAGGGAAATGATAACCGTCGAGTAATGGAAGAGAATCAAGCAAAGTATTTACTAGACACATATTCATACAATGCTTTAGAAGCTAATTGAAAAATGCGATTTATTTTTGAAATGTTCTATACGGAGATTCCGGAACAACGCACACTTCCTGAACGTTTCTCCTGTGACACATTTCAGACAATTGCTATACCTTCTACCGGTTTTCTTTTGTTCTTGGGCTGTTATAAACAGTAAATTACTCTAAGTACATATGCATAAGCTCTTTGTCACAACAGACTTATATTCTGAATCAGTCGAGACTGATTGAAAGGGTGTCCGAGAAGCAATAGGAAAAGACTTTATGTCGATGATATATGTTGACAGTTCAGAGCAAGTGACTTCTTAGTTGACGTAATAATAAAAGGATGTAGAAATCAGCTTCTGTCGTTTTCGCGTAACTCAGTTTACCCAAATGTAATTACTTGAGGGTTATGATAAAGTGTTGGTTGAACTGCGTGTGACTAATCCGGTAGTTAAATAAATTAAGGTTTAGCTTTACATGAGACGACGTTGAGATCACGTTTAATTACAGTTACTTGAATGATTGAAAAGTCAACCGTTACGAAATGACTTACGTAAAGGAAAGAACATTGTGAGTATCAAGTTAAGCCTATCTTTTAACATATAATTGTTTTTTCAAAGGTATTTTACGTTTTTGAAAAGTTATAAAAATCCAAAAAAAGAAAAATGAAATTTAAAATAAGAAAAAAATAAGGAAAAAATGAATAAGAAAAGTGAGAGAAAAAATAAGAAAAGTTAAAGAAAAAAATGAAAATTTGAAAAAAGTTTTATTCTATAATTCGTTAATTTGATCTCCATATGCTTCTACAATTACTGTTCAGTCCTTGCAACTGATTCAATTAACTGAAACAAATTTTCTCCAGTGAAAAAAATTGGCTGATCAGTGGCCGTTTATTCATTGGAATGAAATTTGGTTTTCTCTTCTTCTCTTGAGCATTCCCAAAATTTTATTTACTAATTAGAAATTAGTGAATAAATGATTCAGAAAACAAACTTATGTTTCAGAATAGTAATGTGTAAGTCAATGCGCAAGAAGTGTACGGCACACTATGCTTCAACAATGTTCTATTTCTGAACAATTTAAAATTTGCAAAATGAAAAACAAAAAGAAAGCGTCAAACTTTTCTTTTAAGAAATTCCAAAAATCACTGGGATATTAAATAAGTGCAAGTAGGAAATGAATAAGTTTGTAGGTGGCTGAGAAATGATCTTGTAACAGGAATGTAGTACATCTTCATCTCCTCATCTATTCGAGAATGTCAGCTGTTAAATTTTATATAGCTTAGGCTACTAGTACCAGGTCAAAGGCTACTATTACCGTCAACACTATGATTATTAACAGCTAAGTGCTATTTTAAAGTGATTCGTCAGTAGTTTTTAAGTGAATTAATTTATTTTTACTGTAAATCGTGACGACGAATTGTTTAGTTCTCTTCATTAGTATTAAAATAGAAATGTTTTTAATGGCATTAAATTGCTTGTTAATATGAAGCGATCATTTGTGCCAAATGTTAGATCTAAAGAAAGACATTACCTTCCTTTCACAGTTTGTATCATCAATTTGCTTCGTGGATTCAATGTGGAAAAATGAGACATCTGTTACTGCAGGATGTAGCGACACCTGTTATCAGTAATTCTTTATAAAATAAGTGATAAAAAACAATTTTATCATCCAGCAGTTCATGCTTCTAATTTTCAAAACAATAGTTTTAGTCCATGTCCTTTTGGTTTTGTTGACTTGAACATTAAACAATTATTCTCAAAAATACTCCGAATAAATTTGGAATCATTTCAAATTTAAGAAAACTTTCAATGTTGTATGTTTGCTTCCTTATTTAAATAATGATAAAAGAAAAGGATCTTTTCAATATTTTATCTTGTGAAAATGTTTTTCATATCAAACTGATTTTTCTGGACTTCATGAAACTTTGAAACTAATTGCCGTTTAAATTTATTTAAAAATCAAGTAAACTATTTTAATTTTGTCAGAAAATCTTTCAAATTACAATTTCACGAAAAAACGTAATTCTTCCGTACCTGATGAAGTCATTTGCATAATCTCTTCTGAAGGTATTCAACTGATTAGCTATAAAATAACAAAAATTTGATGTAAATGTTTCCGGCAGATAAATTTTTAATAAAATATATATAGCAAGTACGTATTTGACGTAGAGCAAGTAAAAATTTGCATGCAAATGACAAATTGCAAAATGTCAACAACAACAAATGTTTTGGGAATGCCGTAGCAATAAATAGCAGTAACTGAACAAATAAAATGACTTTAAAAAAAGCTTCTGATTCGAAACTGGAATGAATGCATTCCCACTGGATACTGGTTTTATTAACAAAAATCAATTTCGGAAGCAGATATTCCTATGACAATTTAGTTTTACTTCCCTAAATTAAGCTCTCATGATATAAAGGCTACTGTATTGAACTGATCGCGTAAGAGCATGAAGTCCTAAAATTGTCTTGGAATAGTCTATGTGTTAAAAAGTTGTTTGTATGGGATTGAGAGATAATACGAATGCATCATATAAAAAAGAAAGCAGAATGAAGCAGAAGACATTATGGATGCATTTTTTCACAAAAGGAAAATGAAACAAATTGAGTGCGGATTCATGGCTGTATAAAAATTGTCGAAGCTATCAATCAATAACTAGAAAACAGTTAACGAATGAGCTTATAAAGCACTTTGCAACTTAAAACTTTTACGGAAAAGAAGAATTCGCACATATATGAAATTTCCGAGAAACCGAACAGAACAATGTGTATTAACAGATCGTTTCTAAAAATAATAGCACTCACAAATAATAAATGTTATCAAAAAAAAATCCCCTCAAATAACATAGATTATATCGCAGCTCCATGATTTTGACATTTTTTCAGGAATGAATCAGTCTACCAGTAGTTTCACTATGCTTATTTAACTCTAGGAATCTGACACAAAGTTACGAGAGATCGAAGGAATAGAAGCTTACTTTCTAGCAATGTATTCTTCCTACTACGAAAGGATTCTGATAATTGCTGTTCCAGAACAAACTAAAATCACATTCGAATAATTATTATATGCAATGAAACAGGAGTTAGTTTCCAGAGCTTGAAGCTTCATAGAAGGTGTGAAACATAGCGATTAGAACAAGTTGCAACAACTAGCTGCTTCGAAGCATTTATAGTGCAGCGACATGAACTAACTTGTTAAAACTGGCTTCGTGAGTTGTTAAAAAATTGAAAAGAATGAGCAAGATATAAAGACAACAAACAACAACGAAATAATGTTTGCCAAATGTGATAGATAAGTAGACCTTTTCGAAACTGTGCTAGTTAGCAACACAATTTGTATCAACATTTCAGGGGTATCTTATCTTTACTTCGTCCTTCTTGAAGCCAGTTGATTACATTTGCAAGACATCTTAAGCAATTTCTGGAAAAACTGTTAAATGCACTGTGACTCAAAGTGCACAAGTATTTAATGATATAAATGGCTACCGAAATTTCCTTCCTTTGAATTTCAATTTCACACTTTCATCTGAAAAGAATTGGTGGTGGTAAGTGTACTTAAATGAAAGTCATTATAAGATAATTCTTTTAAATCATCTTCATATCTTATTCATGCAGCCTAAATGACACTCCTGAGGAAAATGCAACATTTAAAATATTTTTTCTTTTTTTTTTTTTAGAGAGAGAGAGAGAATTCCTAAATGAAAAATGGATGAGGAATTTGAGAAGCAAAAGAATTTGGAGAATTGGTGCAATTAATTAAGTTAATGCATCATTTACTTGGAATTCAGAAATTACAATTCCGAATTAAATCAAAAAAGAAACATGAAATGAAAAGAAAAGAGACGAAGGGTCAGATATAAAAGGGAGAGGAGAAGAAGAGTCATCATTGTTTTATGATAATCATCTACCCTCATCAGTCAGCAGTCATATTTAGAATGATGAAATCGGTAGCACTTCCAAACTTTACTTGCTTGGAATGTTCAAATGTACGCAAGTCGCAAGTCATCTTTCTTACTAGTGAATTTCAGATCAGACACATTTAGGTAAAAGGGAGTGCTAATTTTAACAATGAAATTTAGAATCTGGTCAGTGTACTTCTGCGGGTTTGTAATGTAAGTGTAAATGCTTAACGTTTTCTTTTTGCATAAAAATCGACCAAAACAAAAATTTCTTAATTTTTTTTGTTTTACAAAAGATATATTAATACTTGAGGTTTTGCTGTGCTATATTATCAGTCCTAAAATTACATCGATATGAAAGAGTACTTATTTCACATTGAAAAAAAACAAATTATAAATATTTTTTCCGAACAGAACGATTTACACTGAAATAATCAACAAGTTCTATAGCACCTGAACAAATATTTTGCAATGGTAACCTATTATGGAAAGATTTTGGTTGCATAAATGATTAAAAATACTTCTAGAAAGAGTGAAATTATTAGTAATAAAATAATAAACTAAAAATATCAAACAAGTAGGAGTGAAAAATAAAATTTTTTATTCAAGGACTTAAATTTGAAAAAGAGAATTTCAAAATTTAGCGCGCTAATAGATTTCTTTTTATAGTTATTAAATAATAAGAATTTAGCGTTGTTCAGTGAGATCAGTTTCCGGTGAAGTATTGCAGAGTTAATCACTGAGATATACCGGAAAATGTTGCAGGATGAGATAGCCAAACAGAGTAATTATCGTGATGGAAGATAATGATGAAATACTTAAATCATCGTCATTAACTTCCTTAACAGAAATAACAACTAGTTTCAGTGTCCTTCCAGATTCAGTGGCAGAATGGATGCAAAAAGCACAAGCAATTGTTGCCACTATATCTGTAGCTTATTGAAATTTAAAATGCTAAGTAATGTCATCTATTCTAGTTCCTGGACACAGAGTGAAGCAACTGAAAGAAGTTGGACAAAATTAATTTTAATAATAGCTAACTTTAATATTAATATTCGGCATTTAATTCAAATAAAATTTTTCAATTAACGATGATGAACAGCTTAAACTGTTGCTAGATAAAACGAGAGATGGTTGATTCAGAGGTTTGTCGCATATATCATCATAGATTCATAAAGTGGATCAGTTTATCAGAAACACACCTACAACAATTATCCGTTAATAAGCTCCTCGCTGTCATTTGAAGAGGTTGCAGAAACAATTCACCTTGAATTTCGAACGCTCCAAATTGATTAAGTTGGAAATTGAACAACAAACAGAAACTTATCTGACATCAATTCAAAGAAAATGGTAAATATTTCAAGTCTGACAATGCTTAACCGAATTGAAAAAGACTAGTTTCTGTAAATAATCTCTGTTCGCTTATCAGAATGAAATTATTTCCTGAATCACTTAGAATCTTTCCTCTCTCTCCCATTAACAGAGTGATGCTTTCGAAACGCTAAGTCGATATCTATTCTTTGCTTAATCTGCTTGATGACATCGCGTATTTAGTTGACATCCCATTTCGTTCTTGCCAGGTGGTTTTTCTAATCAGGTATGTGTTTTGTCCATTTTGACTCCGTTTCATCCAAAAAAATGAGTTCCAGTCCCTTTTTGTTGTTCCGAAAAGGTTTTTCTGCACACAATTGAGAAGATCGGAGATTCAGCCATCACAGAAGTTTTAGCGCTGAAATTTTGCTTCAAACAGCGTCGATGGAGAAAAAGAAAAGTTTTGCGGAAAAAATGAATTCCTCTGATTGGATATCAGTCATCTCTCGTTCCTTCTGTCTTCGCTTCATTAAGAATGGAAATGAAATGCACTGACAGCATTTTTAGACAAATGCGATTGACGGAGAAGTCTGTGGCTATGGAATTTTGTTAGCAGCAATTGAACAATGGATGCAAAATGAAAGAAGACGAAATAAAACCGCAATCGACTTGCTCATTCATCAACGAATTGTTACAAAATTTGATATCAAAATAGAAATTTCTTTTATCAGTGACTTCTTTGCTACTTAAAATTATGGAAGACAATTCCCGTGAATGTTAAATTGCTCGGATGATTGGCGAAATTTGCATAGTGAATGAATTTGTATTTCAAACAGCTGGCACTTCAAGAAGCATTGAACTGATGGCATTTTAATGACATTTTAAGTAACAATATCGATTAAAAATAAATCATGGAAAAAGGCAAATAAACTGAGCTGTAGAGAAGCTGAAATTGCAGAACTATGTGTTTCAAACTGCCTTTCTTTTAATATAATTCAAGAAGGTGTGGACGACCTCTCCAGCAATACATTTCTCCTTTGCGTATTTCCTTTTCTCTTTAGTTCAATTGTGAACTTTATAAAAAATATAAACCAAGTGAATCAATAAATTTGAAAATCAATACCTTATGAATTTGTAAAGAAGCAACAAAACTACTTGAAGCAGTATGTCAAACCAAACAAATTAAAGGGAGCAAGCTTAGAAAATCTTTTCTTCCTTAGTATCTATTTCTGAGCCATATTAGACTGTGAAGTGCCCACTCCTTTTCACCAATTAATACATACTATGTAATATTCGGATTTCAAGTGTTGTTCCATCGAACCTCTTGTTTGCTTCAGTTGATAACTAATTAGAAAACAAGGGTTGAAAAGGAGGACAAGAATCAGTAATAACAACGAAAGGATGACAAGATATTATTGGTAACAAATAGCACAAGGAAGATTTAAGTATTTATTATGCTGTCAATTTGAAGTTAGACAGATGAAAAAACTTTCCAGGCCTATGTAAAAGTTTAGGCTCGTAATACAACCTTGTATGTACCGGTTCCGTAATCCTTTGCTCAAATAATTCAAAAAAGAAACTGAATTAACTCAAAAACAGAAAACATTGAAACTAAATAAACGTAATATTATCAATAAGTCCCAACTTGAAGATTAACCAAATCAGAATTATTTGTGGTAGATAACTAAAGTACTTGACAGAAATCATCACCAGACAGACCTACTTCTAGTAAACAATCAAAGCTTCTTCATTATAAGACTGCTCCAAGATGGGTATACTTTTTGTTGAGAGTTACAAATTGGATAAAATGAAGTTGAGTATGAGTCATCCTTTTGTCATTTACAAGAAATCTAATTGAAGTTTGCCATTTAAACGAGAATTTCATGGCTACTTCTATCTAAAGCAATTGTGTAGTCTAATATTGTTTACCGTTCGAAAAACCCTGCAATCGAGAGCCCTAAATACTTCGACACTTGATCGAGTGATGACACACATCTGTGTGATAATTCTTATTACAGTTTTCTTTCTTTCAGATGTGATAACGATTTATTGAAATCAGTGCAGGGATTTAAGATTTTCTGAAACTACAGAAATTTATCGTGAAGACTGAAGTTGGAAAAATCAGTGACATCGTTTAGAGTTTCAAGTTGAGAAATTTGGATAAAATTAATACTCTACTTGAAGTTCGGGACATTTTCATATCATGATAATTGAGGGAGAAGTCAAAAATGCACTTAAATGAATAGAATTCGTCGCTTTGAAAATGAAAACTTAGTTTATAATGTCTTCGGATTTACTGTGAATGAGAAAGTGAAGCTGTGATATATCTGCAACTTGCAGAAAGGATTCTGCGCTCGTCGTGTTCGTAACTTACAGAACGGATTCTGTGGGAAGGAAGTGTCACTTGCTTTTGATTCAGATTCGCAACATTAATGTCAAATCATTTTCTTAGTCTTCCACATTGTTGATGAAACTTAAAGTATTGGAATTTGCAAGTTATGTGAATCACAACAAACGTCTGAATAATAATGAATTTTCCATTGTAAGTGAATTCACTCTTACAGTGGAAAATTGTAAACTGTGGATGTTTACACACACACTCTTCTCATGAGGCATTACAAGAGATTGTGGGAGAAGAGAGTTCAATGATTTCTGAATGACAATTATTCGTCATTTTCTTAGTGACTATTTGTCAGTTTCTAAATTGATCCTTTTTAAACATCAACATATTTTCAAATTCGCCATATAATCATAATAAATAGGATGGAGCGAAGTTAATAAATATAAAGTTGAATTATTGAAACGATAAACAATTTAAGCCAAAATGATGAACAGTTTAAATTATACACCCGTAGGTGTATTAATGAACAAGCTTAATCAAGAAATGATATTACAGCCTTCCTATTTCTCTCGACATTCAACAATGAATAACATAACATACAAATTTATTGGAATAATTTTGTGCATTTATCGATGACATCGACTATTCTTTGATGAAAAATGGTAATCATTTAAGTCTTTTTCAGACTATACACACCAAGCTACTGAAAGGGTCCGTTTTATCTAAATTAATATTTAAAAAAAAATGAATCCTATCAACGATTAGCTACTTGAAAGTTTTATGATCTTACTGACTTCATCTGAACATTTTCAAAAAGTGCACAATTTAAAAAGAATACTGTTAACATTTTTTACAAGTACGTGCACAGTAATCTTGCACGAAACGTGAGTAAAAGACGCAAAAGTCGCGACTTGTTAATAATTGGCAGTGTGGATGGCGATCAGTGCAATGCGGCATCTTCTGACGTGCTAAATCTAAAAAGGAGCAGCTTTTTATCTATTCTTCCAAAAACTGATTCATTTATTTTTTTTATTTCTTTATTTTTGTATACAAATATTTATATATCTTACTTTCGGAGGTGGTGGACATAGTAGCGACCTCCGTTGGAGTAAGCATTCCACGAGGGCTTAGCATACTGCTTGAATAAGTTGACAATGATGACGATGGTAAGGTTGGAAGTGTTGAAAGATTTAACTTAATTCGGAATTCTTGACTGTTTGCGCTGTTATTGTTGTTCAAGGTAACAGAAATGTTCGTAGTCGCGCTATGACTTGTTGATGTGGGAGAAACAATTGAGTTGTTCCTTACAGTAGTGGAAAATTGTCCATTTGTCGTGATAGTTAATTCTGTTTCTTCGCTTTCTTCTTTATTTTCCTTGTTTCCTGGTGTCGATGTTCCTACAGTTTATTGTTTATTTGCGGACATATGATTCTTGTTACTTTCTCTCGTTTTAAACTACTTGTACAGCGGGGTAATATTTATTGTCCAGGACTTCAATTTTAGAGTATCACTTACTCCTGGTGCAGTTATATAGTCTGTTAATTTTCCAAATATCAATGTGGGAAAAACCACGTCGCTGACCAATTTCGATATCTAGAAAGTTTTTTATTTTGCATGTGTAAAACAGAAGTCAAATAAGTATAATATAGGACATCTTTCCTAATGAAGCTACTGTCGGAGAATGATTCCCAAATCTTAGAATGAAATTAAATCACTCACTGATCGGATTATTGACTGCGCTTTATAATACAAACCTTTTCTCTTCGACTTGGGAATTATGGTTGGTCTACCATTTCTGCTAAATGCCATTGTGGCATAATGCATCACTGAATTGTAGTCGTACGGGGCACCCAAATGATCAATTATGGTCGGTGAATATTTTTCGAATTGATCTGAAAGTAAGGAATAGTTCTTGCAAGATTAATTAGCCAATTAATTTCTCTTAGTGTGCCTTCAAGAGAAGAAGTGGATTGCACAGTTTGAGAAGAGAAGCAACAGATAAACTGCTGACTATATTTGTGCTTGTACTGTGAAATTTGTGAAATGAACTTACCAAAAAGGGCTGTCTTCACGTTTTCCCAGCGAATGCTCACGTATAAGTCACGATCCGCGCGATCTGTCAGGAAATAAGAAAGTTAGTAGCGGAAATATCGAAAAGCTCATAGTGATAGGGAAGTGGTGAGAGTCGGAACTGAATCTTTTATTCGTGCAGGCTGAAATTTGCCCCCAAAAAATAAAGAAAAATGAAAAACAAATGGATTCCAAAAGTAAATACAGCATTAAACTACCAATAACTCACTCTGTTCGTGAAAGAAGCCAATGACATGCATTAGCTCGTGGATAACTATTCCTTTCTTTAAACATCCGTCGCCCAAACTTACCACTTGCATACCACCTGAAATGAAAGAACAAGTTGCTGAGTATATAGCTAGCCTTAACTGATTGTAATTGAAAAGAGAAAGATGAAAGGGACATTATGATCGGGTTGTATCTGAGAATAGAAGTCATCAAAGGCTGGAATTTTTGATTTACTGATTTAGAGGACAATTGTTCACTGCGAACGATGTCACTTACCATTATTGCCAACCATCGAGTAGCAGCCATCAAGGGGGACAATGTAAATATAATCGAAATCCAGCGGTTCTTTGGGAACAAATCGTACGCATGTCCAGCGCTGATATTCCTCCATTGCTTCCATAATTATAAGTTTACTGCAAACTGACAACCTGAGAAGAATGAAGACAGAAGACGAATGTCAACAGACGGAAGATAAGCGGACCTGATATTGGCATAAGACGGAGAGATGGCATACGGCACTCGTCCGTCCGGCCACAGCAGCGTTTTCTGTCTCACCGCATTGTGTTGTATTGTAATCATTTGAAGCTCAGGAACCGTTTTTAGATTCTTCACTACGGTACGATTAACTACGGCAGCGTTATTACTGATAAGCACTGTAAAGAGATTTTATGAGCTCTCTGCCTAGACCAATAAGATTAGCAGTTCTGTAAAGGACGTCTGTACAAAAACGAACCAATATCGCCCTCAAAGAGATCTTCACGATACATCACTACTGCACTACCATCATCTTTTCCATCTGATGGGCTTATCAATTGAGATGCTCCATCGTCCATCTAAACTGCACTTAGTATAGATCAAACTCACTAATAATAATCGGCAAGTTATTGATTTAGTACCAAGCCTTTGTTAATTTTTGTTTATTTGTTTCCTATTAAGGGAATTTATATGAAAAGTGAAGAAGAATAGAGCTTGTAATCGAGATAAAATTTGCAATGTATTATTGTATTTCGAAAAAAGATGATCGTCATCATTCCAGTCTCACCGAAGGCACTGGAAGGAAGCGGTGCAATAAAAATGGTGTAATTTTTTCCAGCAACTTTCAAACTAATATCTATTCTACTTGGCTAAGAGAAAATACAACTTCCAAACATTCAAAAATAGCGAAGGCTACAGTAAAAATATCCTCTGTTATTTGCAGAAGAAATTTCTGTCATCATTATCATCAGCCTTCCACACAAAACCTTTTCTTAAAGGTTAAAGTGTTTTGTCACAGTGAAACGGACCTTCAATCTTTGATATCCTATTAAATTGGATCCATCGAGTAACATTTCAGTCTATTTCATATCTTCTGATATTTATTTTAAGGAAATTTAACATTGTCTTTCAGGTCTATGGAGTGTGTCTCATAAAAAACTAAAATTTCCTTTCGCTAATTAGAAAAATAAGTAAAGAAGCAATAGAAAGAATGCATGCAGTTATCTTTTGCTGACTGACGTGACTTGAAGTCTTTGCACAACTCGTGCTGAAGTAGTGAACATAAAATTTCTGGTAATTTATTAGAATTTTATGCAGGTAAATGTGCACAAGTGAGTCAGTGAATCAATGAATAGAAACTGGATGAAACTGAGAACTAAGAGGTAATAAAAGTGAAATTAGATCGGATATTGATGTAGGGAGTAGATAAATCAGTGCGTAAAACTGATTTATGGAAGCAACGGTGAGTCGTGACATAATCTTACAGACATCATGATGTCCGAGAAAGAAAGCTAGGTCATTTAAATAGTTTCTGTCTAATAATGTACAAAATCAAATTGATACAGTCGGGCTGCGGTATAACCTGTAATATTCATGATAATTAATAACTTTCCAGTTGTTAAAGGTCATTTAGTTAACTGCAGTTGTCATCTGAATCTGTTCCGTTTCCTCATTATGCTTCATCTTCTTACTATCTCACCCTTTCAAACCAGGACTTTCAATGGGGTTTGAGGTCTAAATAACTAAAGTTCAGTTTTTACTACCTTCAGATGTTTTCGATTTCCATTCAGTAGATAGAATTCAAACCTGAACATCAACAGCAGTAAGTGTTGTAGCAGCAATTGCGGTGAAACAGACAGATAACTCCTTCGTTAGCAGAGTGATGAGTAGGTATATTGTCATCATTCTGACAGCTAACAGATACAACGACTTCACAAATTATACTTCCTGGTGTTTTTTTTTTTCTCCAAGTATTAACAACAAATATTTAGAAATAATAAAAGACAACTAAAATGAAGAATGAAATGAAATGGGAACTGTGGGTGAGAAGGAGATTGAAGGGCAACGTAAGGATAAAATTCAACCACTTTAGACAGAAGTGAGAAATGTATTCTCAGTAAAGAATAAGAAAATTTAGCTGAGAAAAATGTTAGGAAGCCGAATAATGTCGGAATATAAACAAACAGACTAATTAGTTTAATTCGAACTAGCCAGACACTCCAAATTTCAGTACTTCTTCAACTGAAAGTCTGTTGCACTAGATGGCAAGCTGGAAGAAGAAACTGATAAACGGAAAAGGGTTTCAAATGCAGAAATAGTAGTTCCAGCAAAATGAGATTCACAAAAGGACTGAAAAACAAAAATATTCTGTGCAATCAGTGTTATGCAAATAAGACTTACATATCACGCGCTAATGCGGGAAAATTTGTAAATATTTCGCTTTGACAATTCGATGATGAAACACAGGTATATGCCTTCTGTAATTTGGAGAACATGACAGAACTGTTTACGAAAAACACATTGACCAATTAAGAAGTCATAAAAAGTTAATGAGGAAATGTTTGAACCTGCAGCTATTTTACCATCAGAATATTAATGACTCTAGTGTTCAGACAGTACTGTATTTAGCACTGTAAACTTTATAATCTATTGAAACTATAGTCGTCCTATAAAACAATTCACATGACGCTGATAAGATTCTGCTTGCTGCCTATCAATCACCAAATCACTCACTGCTTCAAAGATTTAATAACCAATCTTTCGAATGGTACATACTATGTAAGGAGTAAGAAGTGGCACATCCATTACTTAGTATTGCATTTTTTATTGTGGTTAGTGTGAAATTGCAATTTTTCTTCCTTCTCACTTCATGTTTATGTTTTGCGCAGTCCAGTGTATTCCTGCTCCAGTTAAAAAATCAGATGCTGACTTTGATGAGAACTCGTAAAATTGAAACTGAATATTTTTTTAGTGATCTTTAGCAATAGTGAATCTCGGCCACTTTCAAAGAGTCAATTGCACAGCTTATCTTATTTGTCATGCTAGAACACAAAAATTATGCAGCAAGACTAGGATGCTGGTCTACTGCAGAAAACTGCCAAATGATTTCTATTGTGCTGAAAAAACGATTGGATGAAGGAAATTTTCTTAACTTTAAAATTTGGGCCACTGGACCAATTAAAAAACATTCATAAATGCTTGGAGATATAAAAGAAAATTCTATGACAGTCAAGGAGATGTAGAAGAATTCCTGAAAATTTATCAGAACTTGGCTGACCTCTGCACCTCCTCCTAGAATATTTTCTCAGGAGAGACAAGTACTGAAGTAAAATTTGGTTGCGAACAAATTCGTTTAAAAAAAATATTTTCTTTCAATGTGCACCAGTGCCTCCCTCATTTTGCACTACTCTATCAATATTGAGCAGCTGCCTGTTTTCTTCAAAAAAAGATTTTTTTTTTTGGATATTTTTAGTTCACATAACGTACGGTCGAACCAAAACCGTAACGTTTAGGGTCTAGCATTTGGCGGGCAATGATGAGGCTAGCGGTCAGTTGGACATTACTGGAAGCTTTCAGTGCCCTGGTGAATCGTGGAAGTTGGAGGAGTGTTGCTCCCTCCCACCTTGAAGCTTGGGACTAGGCAGGCCACTGAGTCGAGTCCATCTGCTCCATTGCTGCTGCTGCTGCTGCTGATAGCCGTGATGGCCTCGTCCCCCGCCAGCAGGGCGTGCTTCTGCACCTTGCGATCCGTCGTCTTCCTCCTCAACTTATTCTTCTGGGTAAGTGCATCTACCACTTCACCTCTCTCTAGCTCTCTTCCATCTACATACTTCATCGCATCTGATTCCTAACAGAGTCGAATCGAACAAACAATAACGCTCACTACTCGGACCATCACACGTACCCTTACGTGGTTGCCACAGAAAGAATGCTCGTAGCAGACAGACAGATCTCAGTGAGATAATGATACATTTACGTCGATTCTCATTCACTTAATGATGCTTCCTTCATATAGCGCACTTACAGTCACATACAGTAATTCGTCATTGATAACACTATTAGACTAAAATTAAGTGAATCTGGAGAAGCCAAGGATTCTTTCGGAGAAACTTAGCACATTAGGAGTGGGTGCGCTTTATTTTTTCTGAGCTTATTCATCGCTAATCGATACTGTTTGATCATTCCGATTCTTCAATCAATCCGTGAGACTTTGTGGGGAAGTATCGGAGAAAAGATAACTTGGAACTGTTGCTTGCTACCTTTCAGCTTTCGGGTCTTTTCGTACTGGTACTAGGCCTGTGGTTGTTGCTAGATCGTTCACTCAACGACGTCCTCACCGCACATAGCACTTCTCAAACAAGCGATCACTTCCCGTTGATATGCTACCTGTTGATTGGTACTGGAACGCTGATGACCCTGATCGGAGCACTGGGCTGCTGTGGTGCTTGGCGTCTCAATCAGGGAATGCTCGCCGGGGTAAGCTCATTTATCTTCCTTAATTGTTCAATCATTCCCATTGTCGACTATTTTCAGAAATATTTTGTAAAAGGAACTCACCATGTGAAGTCTTAAAATTATGCATAAAGATCTATGCAAAATAGACATACAGAGGATACGTTCTCTGTTACAACTCAAAAGATATTTCTCAATCAGAAGCCCATGTTAAAATCGTTCATTTTGAAATAGACATACCTTTCATCTTTCTGTCTTTAATAATACGTCTAGAAAAAAATAAATTGCCAAATTTTCGTTAATTTTTACAAAAAAAGCACCCTAAGTGTTTTTGGCAATCCTAATAAGAAGCTATCCATACATAGTTGAACACGTTGATGATAACCGTTAAATAACATAATTTAAGTGAAATGTCATGCGAAAAATAATAAAAATAATTAAAATGATATGCTTGTCATGTTCGACATATCAATAATATTAGTATTTTTTATTGCCAGAAGGTAAAAAACTTTAAAACAAGCATAAATTTATTTATAGAATTCCCGAAGGGAAACGTTTAAAAAAATCAAAGAAGTCTCTGCGCAACGTTCGCACATAATTTTAGACTTAACTTCAGTTGCTCTCCAGATTTCCTGTAATTTGCCAGAACGAACCAAACTTGTTGACAGAAGAGGCGGTTAGTAAATGGCTTTACACGGTTAGATTTGAGGGCCTTCAGTCATTATTGAGTTTATTACTAAAATGCGACACCTGTGAGGTAAGCCATCGAATTGAACTAATTATATTCTTACTGCATTGCAGTTCTTCATCATTCTTTTGTTGGTGTTTTGCCTGCAACTGGCAGCTGCAATATTGGCATACAGTCAACAAGAATTTATTAAACGATACATCGATCGTTCAATGTATCGTATCGTTCAGGAACTGTACGCAACCCAGTCAACTTATAGGGAATTATTTGATAATATACAGACGGAGGTGAGTATTTATGATTCTTTAATTATTTTTGCTCAGTTAATTTACTTGTTCCCACTTAATTCTACTAGAACTGGAACTTTGCTTATAAGTTACGTTATTACAATACATTAGGGGTCCATGTAATCTTGTAATCTTAGGCTCATGATTGCTAAGTTCCTTTGTGACATTTTGACATTTCTATTTTTCCCTATTTTTTGTTTGCTTTTTTCGGAAAGTGCAACTAAAGTTATTTAACTCTTTCTAGATTGCCATTGGTCCAAAATATTTGTTTTTTTTTCTTCAATATTTAAAAAAAAAAATATTGACATTGAAAAAAGCACTCCTGTTTTTCAAAATGTTGGAGAAGCATGTAGTTCAAATTCACTGTTTTGTGTACTTGTGCTAGGCTGTTATAAATGCCAATGTTTCGTCTGTTTCGACAGCGTCAATAAGCTTCCTTCCATTGAGTAGTACAGTCTAACTTTAAAGTGACCAGTTAAATTAGGTTTTTCAATAAATTAAAGCCAAAATTGCTTCATCCAACTTAGCTTATTTTTAATATGAAGACACATTGATTCATTCTAGAAAAATCTACGCCGAGTGGTCTAGATTCCTTCATTTGATCCTTCTTGGCTATTTCCAGTGATTTCCAAGAAGAATAGGAATCAGATAGCACTTTTATATTTCTTGAATTTTATACGGATGGCATTTTTATATTTTGAATTTCATTATTTCAGTTCGAATGTTGCGGTGTTAGAGGATATCGGGACTGGTTGTATTCTTCTTGGGGACGCGATATTCCAGGAAGAACCGAACTCGGGATAGGTTTATAATAATTTTCCTCTTTCTTTAATTCCATTGTCTTTCCTGTCCTGATTTGATTATCTGTTACAGGCTACTCAGATATTGGCAAAGTACCTCGATCATGTTGCAATGAACAAGGTATCCGCGATTACCCCACTGATTGTGGATTAACTTTCGATAAATTGGAACTTTGGACTTACGAACCTTTCATGCATTCGAAGGTCAGCTAACTTTGTAAGAATGATAATATCTTCTTGAGATAAAAGATTATAGTTAATTTAAGTATGTTTAATCTGCATTGCCAATTTCTTAATTATCTGTGAATACATAGTGAGAAACTTATAAATGGACCACGGCTAAATTTAGGGTTGTAGTGAAGCACTTTATGACGCGGCCAATAGTCATCTGGATATTGCAATTATGGTCTGTGTTATTATGGGCAGTACTGAGGTATTTATGGCTTTTTTTTCATTGGGGAAATACTTATTAGAAGCAATGAAATTTCTAAAGCAAAAGATTCTCCATTTCTTTCTCAATCTCATTTCTTTTATCCCCGATTTTGCGCAAGAAGAATACGATGGAATTAATTTTTCTTTAGCTATTTGGTATGTTCTTAACGATGTTATTGTGCTGCTGTCTAAATGCTGAACAACGCCGAAAAGTGAGCTTATAGAAAAGTGTGGCTAATCAAACAAGAAAAATAGTCTTCAGTGTGATATTAAATATTAACAGTTATAACTATTAGCGGGGTAAACATTGATTGATATGTATAGAAGATAGTATGGTAGCTATTGAGACTTTACCGAGTGACAATGATAATGATGAACTGAGAAAACGATTTAGTATAAGTGAAAATTATAAGAGTTTTAGATATGCTTAAAAATGTTTCCTGGAAAATTTGGACGGGAAGAGGTAAAAAGTTAAGTGTCAACATCTACAAAAAGTTCGGATGGTAACTATGTAATGGTAGGTCCAACGGGTACGTGTAGTAATGATAATAAATGATGTATAACTTCTTTTTCTGGGATTTTTTTGTGGTATTTCATTGTTCAATGAAATATGTAATATGAGCTGTTATTTTCTACCTTGCTTAATATTGTATTTGTGGAGTAAAAGACGCTATATGCATAGGCTTCAGTGACTGTTTCAGGAAAGCCAACCAAACGACAAGTATGCTTCCCATTTTTCAACGTTTTCACGTTATTCTTTCACTTTATTACTATGATATAAAAGTTACTTTAAAGTTACTAAAAGTTACTCTTTTGGTTTTCATTTGTATGAAACATATTGGCATTCTCTCAACCAATTTCACACTGAAACCTCAAATTCAATTCAAAGTGACTTCAGTATTAGCAAAGTTAAAGAAATTTTATTTCCAGTTCCACATCATTTGCACCACTGCATGAGTCATTTTAAGACTTACTTTGCACAAATCAAACAACAGTTTCATCTTACGGTGCAAAAAAACTGTAGTTTTCACAGTTCTCGGATTACCCGAACTAGATTTTTATGCGGAGTACGTATTTAAATTTGGGTAATTGCATTGCCAATAAAGACTAAATCGATGAGGAGTATGTCTTAAAAATTATGGTCAGCTCTGGCATGTATTTCATATCTGTAATATTTGATCATCTTTTTTAGGACAAGGACTGTAGTATTCGATTATGTTATACATTGGGAAATAAGTAAAGATCAAGTTGCAACTGTATTTAGCAAAAATTTTCAATAAATATTCGCTAAAGCTTAGCTCAGCTGCTCAACTTTTCCCTTCATCTTCAGTATCATCTATCAATTTCGATGGATCAGAAAGCAAATAAAAAGTACAATTGGCATATCAATTTTCTCAAGGATATATCACAGAGATGATTCATAG
This sequence comes from Setaria equina, assembly GCA_003012265.1. Taxonomy (NCBI): domain Eukaryota; kingdom Metazoa; phylum Nematoda; class Chromadorea; order Rhabditida; family Setariidae; genus Setaria; species Setaria equina. The sequence continues at coordinate 3,224 of PQVD01000711.1, read as the reverse complement.
CCTCTCGTAAATATAGTAGGTTGGAGTCTTCAGTTACGTAACATTAATTCGTTTTTCTCGTTCAAATGCACCAAAACCTCAAATTTTCAGATAAGTTATAACATCCATTAACCCTAGAGTATAAATTTTAAGTTAATGATTTTTAATCTGAAACAGCTCACCGCTCGCCTTTACACTGGAAACACAAGCAAGTGAAGAACGATTAAATAAGTTCGTTGAATGATGCATTCATTTCTCGGCAATACATTCATTTCAACTTCTTAGGATGCCATGGACGAATTAAATCCAATTAGTTAATGAGGAAGATGAAAGAAAGGAAGGAGAAAAACAGGGGTAGGGGAGAGGGGGGGGGGGGGAANNGCATTCACCATTAGCAATAGTCATTGAAGAGAATGTTTACGAACCGGCCGATTATTATTTAACGGATCGGGCAGATTGTTTTACTTATATTGAGGGGAAGAGGAGCTGAGGTACTGGAGTTGTGAGAAGTCGTCTCCGCGTTTACTGGGTATCTGGTTTTCAGGTGGGATGTTGATCAAAGTGAAGACGCTGACAGGGAAAGAAATCGAGCTCGACATTGAGCCTAATGACAAAGTGGAAAGAATCAAAGAAAAGGTTTTCTTTTTCTAAATTTTATTTTATGAAATCGCTGCTTGTCTTCATTGCTTGATATCCTCTCATCTTTCTACATCTCTATAATACACACAAATTTCTAATGTGCCTAGTATTACATTTCTGATGTTATACTGAAGAAGTTAAGGTCTTCTGCATTATTCGAAACTCTTTAATGAAAAACGAGATTTGCAGGTAGAAGAGAAAGAAGGCATACCACCACCGCAACAGCGACTGATTTTCGCTGGAAAACAAATGAATGATGAAAAAACGGCCCAAGATTATAAGGTAAACTCTTGGAAACTTTGGTAAGCAAGTTCATTAGATTATAACTGACAAAGATGAAGAATTGCTGGATACTTGAAAACAGTACTTTTTCTTTCCAGACTCATTTGCCCAATAGCCTCATAGTTTCTACTTAGTTCCAGTGAGCTTTTAAAGTTAAGAAACTCCTCTCCTTGTGGAAGAAACTTCTTCGTAAGAATGTAGACTTTTAATCCAGTTTCCGTAAGTATTACATATATTGAACATTGGAATAATTTTCTCTCTACCGTGTAAAACATATTGGAATTTCCATTTGGACTGATTTATTAAACTGTTTGGATTAATTATTGGAAATCTTTTTTGCTTTCCTGAAGAACGAGAGGATGAAACTCATGTGTCTTTAAAAACTTTTGAAATATTTCTTTGAATCTTGAATTTCTAGATCAAGTTTTTTTTCAAGGAATTCAATTGTGTTTTTAATCATTGTTCTTTGCAGGTTGCTGGTGGATCGGTTCTGCACTTGGTACTTGCACTGCGTGGTGGTGCTTAGTATCTAACTATCAACTGAATAAATCGATAAATTTTTAGCTGTCTACAGGAGATACTCTCTGTATTTTTTTTTTTGTACTATGTTTCCTTCTAAATTACGTGTACTTTCAAGTTTAATTTGTGTCTGCATAGCCATTATGCATGTCCTTGTGCTATACATCTTTGTTCTACGTATTGCTCTATTCTGTCCTGTTGGTACTTCCTTTAAGCTTTATCATATGGTACACTGTAAAGAATTTTCATTAGAATAGCTACTCGAATTATTTTGCTAAAAAGCAAACCTTCGCATAATCATAATTACTAGGAGAAGGGGAGAGGCAGCAGTAGCGATTGCGATTTTATATAGTTCCAAACAGTTCCATTCAAATGAACTTTTATAAAACAGCAGAAACCCAATAATACACAATTATGTATAATATAGATCACCTGAACGATTCCTTAAAAAGTGACTGTTCTGATATCATGATAACATGTGGGCTAAACTATTATCCTTTTAGAGGAATATATTTTACACAAAATTTCAGGTGATATTGGTCTGGATTTTTTACTGTCGTTATAACAAAAGCTTAAATGTTGAGATTACATGTTACCATAAACCTAATTTCAAGATTTTTCTTGATGATACAATAGTCTACAAGTTATGCATATTCATGGATTAACTTGCAGCACTCCCACGCGAACTTGAACCATTTTCCATGAGCCGTCGCTTCTGAAAATTTACATTGACATAAAGATTGTTGAACTCATGAGTTTTAAGATGCTGAGCAGCAAAAAAAATTACGGAATATCTTTGGGTAAGATTAAAAAGATGAACAAATCTCACGAATGGTCGTTCTCCAGAATGCCATCGAAGATGTGCTTTTAGATGAGAGCTTTTACTATATACTTTGCCACATCCAGGAACATGGCAGTTGTGAATCCCTCGCATTTTTGCCGGAATATTTGCGATACCTGGTAAAATTGCAAAGTTTCAAGTCCGTTTTAAGAAATATTAGCATATTAACTACCTCTTTCAACTTTTCGTGAATAAAAGAAAATGAGTAGTCATTGGTTCCTTTATTATGCTTAAAGTTGTGAGTGAAGTTACATGTCGTAATAACAAATTTTCTAATAATTATTACTCTCGTAATACTTCGAAATCTCAAATAGTTTTTCAGTCCTTATTCCTTTATTTTCGAATTAAGATCAAGAAATTTGATTGTTTATTAGATGAAATCACGAAAGGAATTGACCCTGTGTGACTCTCACGCTCCATTACACAATCACCTAAGATTGCTCGAGATTCTGATTGATGTCCTTTCCTGATCTTTATCTTTTCGTCCTGGAGGGCTCGATTACGTAGATTCATTATGACACTATCTTTGATTTAGCTGTGGAAAAGGACTGCTGTCAAGCCTATTTTTTCTAAAGAATGGATGAAGAGCGATATCATACTTGTAAAATTCTAATCTTAGCTATAATTAGCTACCGCTCACAATATGCTAACTTGATTTTATGATCTATTTCAATTAAAAAAAGAAAACATTTTGTGATAAATTTCAAAAATAGCAAGGTTGCGAGTGATATAAATGTGGGATTGCAAGAGATCGAATTATGGAAAAATAATCTCCATTTTTTTTTTTTTTCAACACAGAAGGATTTAATTTGACTCTCTCCTTTTATGAAAGGGATGAAATTATTGTGAGGATTCTTGAACAATGAAGTAGAAATCTCACTACAGCGAACTGTCCCCACTGTTTCAAGGCTAAAAAGAATTTATTTTGCGATTGACGGCTTGTTGATTGTTTATTTTACAAGTT